>CM057452.1:1151940000-1152097500 GCA_016271365.2 Neoceratodus forsteri | reverse complement strand
TGTTATTACTTAATGACACATAGTTGACACAACACTACAGTATTCTACACTAGAGTTTACATGTAGCTAACAGCTGTCACAAACAGCACAGACAGAGTTTGTATCAAAATTTTGAAAAAAATAAATGTGGTAGCCGTGTTAGTCCAGTTAACAATGTAGAGAAAAAAAATACGCTGCAGGTGATACCTTTTATTGGACTAACAAAATTATTTTTAAGACTGACTTTCAAGAGATAAAACCCTCTTCCTCAGGTCAAAGTGGAAACAGCCGACCAGCATGACAGATATACAGGTTGGGTGTAGTTTCAGAACATAGTTTAGCAGTTTACACATCAAAGCATTACAGCCAATTCACACTCCTTACAAAAAGGAAGACTCTTATTTTCAATGAAGTGTGTCTGTAGAGGAGCTCAACTTGTATGATCAAAGGGCAGCTTAATTTTACTCTGGCTCTGGACCATCAATTAACATTTGTAAAAAATACATACCACTGTCTTTATCTTTGTAAAAAATCAACACAGGAAAAAATACAATACCATTCTCTTTAGAAGGTATCTGTTAAAAGAGCCAAAAGGTGCTGATGTGAGGGTTTAAAAAGAAACTCTGAAGCATTGTTTTAAGTATATTCACTGGTAAAGTGCTAAAAAAACAATATCTTTATTAAGTCCTTTTTCTAGGGAAGAACTAGTAAGATACAAGCCACAGAGAACATCTGGTGGTAACCTACAACCCAGAACTGAAAACATTAAGGTAAATAATTAAAGACCTACAGACTCTAAAAAATATATTTCCCACTCCACCAGTGAAGCCTTCTGCCAACCACTAAACCTAAAGCAGAAACTGATGCAAAGCAAACTTCCCACCATGCTCCAGCTAGGTGACAAAGGTACAAAACCATGCAAACTACCTCACTGCAAACTTTGTACACATATACCTCCTGAGACATATGTCATTCATAATGGAAAAACGTAAAATTCATATACCTGTTCTTCTAGCAATGTAGTATATATGATACAATGTAGAAAATGTGAGGAAGGCTGCTATATTTTTGAAAGTGGATGGGAACTCAAAACAAAAATGAATCTCCACAGATTTGCAGTTACTCATAAAAATGAAAATACACCAGTAGGGGAACATTTTTCAAGATCAGAACACTCCATCAGTGATTTTACTGTCAGAGTGTTAAAAGGTAACTTCAAAAACAGTCAGGAATCGCAAACATTTGAACTAAAAATGATACAATAGTTTGACACTAAAGAAAAAGGACTTAATAAAGTTGCTGTTTTTTCTTTTAGCACATTACCAGTGATTATGCTTAAATCACTGCTTCAGAGTTCCTTTTTAAACCCTCACATAAGAACCCTTTGGCTCTTTTAACAGGTACCTTCTAAAGACAATGGTATGTATTTTTTTCCTGTCTTGATTTTTTACAGATGTTAAATGATGGTCCAGAGCTAGAGTAAAATTAACCTGCCCTTTGATCTTACAAGTTGAGCTCTTCAACAGACACACTCAAATGACAATTAGGCCTGGATATTCAAACTGCTCTGAAAACTGGCGCAACAGTAGGACCAAGCGCAAACCAGTTGCGCAAATGCTCAACAGGTGCGATATTCAAACATGGAGCAGAGCAAATTGCGCAAGCAACCAACGTCTCAATATCGCACATACTGCGCCATCGCACAACCAGGAAGGAGAAGCTGAGCCAAAATGCTGTGCTATGGCGCAACCATGGAAGCTCAGCTGAGCATTCCAGAGCTGCCATAGCGCAAGCACAGCCCCCCCCCAGAGCAATGGAACTGCACATCCAGGGAGGCAGGCTGGGGCCCACCGCCAGCCATGCCACACATGGGCACAGGAACACACTGCAGAACCCACACCACACCGGCACACCCCAAGCACAGCATCACTGGGGGTGGGACGGATGATCCACGTGCCCATTGGGAAAAGCCAACAATGCATAGCAGAGCCATGACACCCCAGCACAACCACTGGCAGGCAGAGAGTGCCACACACAGGGGGTTGACAACCACAGTGCACATCAGCCCCCCCCCTATGCACAGCACACCGTGCACCGTGACCCAAGACACCGCTCATGTGCAGTGACTGGCACTGCAGGAAACACCATGCATCCCCCCTGCCACACGTCAACCCCATGCTGCAGAGAAGCATACCAGCCAGACCCACCCTGTGCACCCAGCAGTGGGTGGCAGCAGACGGCAAGACCAACAGAAAGTCAATGCCATGCTGGTGATACCTCCCCATGGACACACACACACACACACATATACCCAGGACCATACCAGCCCAGATGGCATGTACACCCCTGCAACGGAGCACCTATAGCCAGTTGCAAATCAGAGACCAACACAGCAGTCGATCAAAATAGAAATGTATATTTAAAAGATCAACATATAAACATAAACAGGTGAAACTATGTACAAGTGGGGGGACGGTAAAAGGCAGGGGTGTTCAAGGGGAGGGAATAAAAACCTGGAGAGGGAAGGCAGGGTGATAGGGATGGGAGAAGTGGAAGGAATGTGGCCTATGGCTCAGCTGGCTGCCGGTCTTCCCCTGCTGGTGTCCCGTCCCTGTGCCTCTGCCTTCTGGAACCATGGTGCTGTGTGGCCTGCAGTATCGCCTGGTTCTCCTGTGACACCTGGGTGAGGTGCCGAATACCCCTCTCAATCCTCCTGAGTACCTCGAGGCCTAGGAAAATGGGAACACAGTCAATGGCTGAGACTGACCACAACCCTGAACACCACCCAACCTGCAAGCCATATAACCCAATGTCCCGCACCTGTGATGGCATGCACCCCCCCACAGTGAACATGCACATGGCCATCACAAACAGGCAGCACCAGCTATGCGCACCACCGCCCACACACACTGCCCACGTCAATCACAGTACAAACTAGGCTGGCAAGTGATGTGGCAATGTGGTGCGATGCCAGTTACACAGCTATGTGCCCAGTGCATGCCTGGACCACCTGTGATGCATACACAGACGTGCCGTAATGCTGCACTGTGATGCAGGTCACCTGTGTCATGCCTACATACATGGATACATAGACAGTGTCGGCAGATAAGGGCCTATGGGACACCCAGTCTGTCCATTTGACCTTGTACGTTCACTCTGTTGTCCTATAAGTCCGTTCCCCTCACCCCTGACCTCCAGAATTCCTTTATGGCTAACCCATGCATTCATAAATCCGTGACCAAGTCAGCCCCCACCACTTCTCTGGCAGGGTGTTCCACTTGTCCACCACCCATCCTGTGAAGAAATACTTTCTCATGTTTCCTCTTAAATGACCCTCCAACTGCATCCCATGCCTCTAGTCCTGGAACATCCTTTACGTTTACAAATATTGTTTTCCTGCACTCTGTTCCCCCTGTAGGATACTTGTATGTCCCCATCATATCCCACACCCTTCTCCTCCAGGGAGTACATGTTCAGTTCTGGCCAACCTGTCTGCATAGGACTTGGTGATGCAATCCATGCACCATCCATGTCGCCCTCCTCTGAACCCTCTCCACCCAGTCCATGTCCATACGCAGGTATGGTCTCCGGAACCGTACACTGTACTCCAGTGTGGGTACTCACTAGTGTTTTGTATAGTGGAACTATGACCTCCCCTTTGGTTGTGTCCCGCATGGCTGGTGGTCTTGCCCCCCCAGCATGCAATAGCATCCATGAAGTAATGATACTCACATTCCTCCAGCAGCTGGGTCTGATGCTGCTGCTGCTGCTGCTGCTGCTGTGGCACAACACCCCCTGGCACCGGGGCCCTGGCATGGCCCACATCACCCTGGTCCTGTGTCCTCACAATCCGGCCTGTGGGAGACATATGTTGAGACAAACATCAGTGTGACTCAAAAGCAGAGTGCCCCCTGCCCCAGTGAGAGTGCCTGCCCACACAGCCATAACCATCCATCGCACAGCTGCACACACTGACACACCTATGCACAGCCACCCCACACACACACCCTACAGAGAATATAGGTGCATAGATGGTACACTCACCTGGCCCTAGGCACCACGCCCGCCTGGCACGTGAACGCAGCTGCGTCGACAGTTCGGCTCCTTCGGCGGAGGTCACTGTACCGGTGCCAGCACTGCTCAGCAGACCGGCCCCGGCCAGTGACCTCCACCAGGTCAGTGGCCACTTGCTGCCACACATGGGTCCTAGGCATGGTGAGGGGGGCCTCACCATACAGTGCCTCACAGTGGGGCTCCACCAGGGCCACCAGGTTGGCCACTTCAAGCTGGGTCCAGGACACCGCCCTCCTCCTAGCCATGGCACCAACTTTACAGCAGGCAATATGGCGCCCCGCTGCGCCGTAACCCCACGTGGAGTTGTTGTGCAATAGACCAGCACAGGCTCCAATTGTGCTGTTCGAACAGCGCCGTTACTTTACATGGCGCTGTCATCAGACAGCGCAATAGGGACGTACACATGGCATGCCAACAGCGCCAGGGGTCAGAGGGCATACACAAGGTCACGGCAATGACGCAAGGCTATGCACAGCGCCATAGGATGTATAGGCATCCTGCGTGACTGCCAAGCAGAGCACCAGTGCCACAGTGGACTATCGCACAGAAGTGCCACAGCACCATATAGTGCCCAGTGCTGTAGCGCCACGGCACAATGGTGGCCATAGCCTGAATCGCCTACCGCGCTCAGCAGGTCTGCAGCGTGATCGACGCATGCGTAACCTGTCTGGGCATGCGCAATGCAGTGTAGCACGCAGCCACAAACATGCGCCATCGGCTCAGCGGACCTTCCGTGTGCGCTAGCGTCAAATCGCGATATTCAGCCGACATATGCAAATCATTCGATTCAGCCATTCAAAGGCACAGTGGGGTGATTAGCATGTCATTAAAGTTGCGCCACACCTCATTTGCATGTGTTGCGCTATAAAAATGCGACAGTGGGTTGTGCCGGCCAGATTTGGTTGCTGCAGGTGAGAGGTGAGTTACATGCTGTGTGATGCTCAGGACAATGCTCATGGGCAGGGGTGCTGGAGGATGATAAAGGTTGAGGGGGCTGAGCATGAAAAGGGCACTTAGAAAGGGACAAAGGGCACCCTTTCTATCAGTATCTGCCATGCGGAGAGGAAAGGGGGCTTCTGCCCCCCGGCCGGCAGCTATGCTCATTGGGAAATGCTGTGGACTGCACAGTGACAGGTGTCCACTTCCACCCATACAGATCACCATGACTGACCAGAGCCAGGCTGAGGTGTGGACGCGGGCGTAGGAGGAGGCCGAACTTCACCACGGCAGAGACCGAGACCCTCTTCCAGGCCTACCTGGAGGATGAGCCAGTATTGAGTGGACGGAGGGGCACCCCTCAGGAGAGTGCAGCTGCATGGGAGGGGGTAGCTCAGGCCGTCAACCTGCACGGAAGCCACCAGCGCTCCATGCAGGAATGCCGGAAGAAGATGGGGACTGACCGCAGGAGGCTGAAGGAGAAGGTGGCAGCCTTCAGGGTGGCGATGCTGGCACTGGTGGGGGCCCACCAGTGGTGTTCGCAGCTGACCCCTACAGAGGAGACACTGGTCGCGCCATGCAGCCGAGTGCCATTGCGGGCGTTCAGGCGGAGGATTCCAGACAGGTGGAAGCCCATCACTGCACGGTATGACATGGTGATGTTGTTGGGGGCTGTTGTTCACATGCACTCACATGTACTTCTTTCTGTTACAGATCCTGTTCGCCTGCAGGAGACGGTGGTGGTGGTGGGTCCAGACAGTGAGGCAGACCTGCTGGACGTGGAGGAGGGACCATCCACCTCCCACCAGCCTGCAGGCACTGCAGCAGCATGCAGGCTGGGCCAACAACTCTGGCGTCAGTGATACGGGTGCAGGGGTGCACAGCCTGTGTCACAGCAGTCTGGCATGCAGGTATGCCAGCATGCTGTGCCTATGGCAGTGGCACGCACCTGCACCATTGATGATAGCAGGCCTGCAATGGCCAGTGATAGGTGTGTGTCCCACGACGGACACATGGCAGGCCAGCACGTGCCCCTGGGCCTTCCTGGTTCACACCTGTGTACCAGCATGCTGGCACAGTCCCAGGCTGTGCCTGTCAGCACCGTTGGGGCAGCATCGGTGGCTGTGCAGATGTCTGGCACTGTTGACAGCACGGAGGTGGAACAGGTGGACCTGGGGGATCAGCAGTTGGAGGGGCGGCAGCAGCAGTTGCACACCAGGTCTGGGGGGACAGTGTCAAGCAGTGGCACATGTCCACCGCCCTTTGATCCGCCCATACCTGGTCCTGGTGAACAGCGCCCACCCTCAAGGGGTGCTGTGCACCAGGACCGTCCACACCCTGGGGGTGACGATGCCATTGGGGCACAGTACCCATTGGACGCGCACACCCGCCTGCTGCAGGAGTCAGTACAGCTGCAGGGGTGGGTTGCAAGGTCTGTGGAGGCACTGTCTGTGTCCGTGGAGTGGCATAGCAGGGAGTGTGCTCGGGACCGAGCCAAGCTGGTCCTTATGCGGACGGATGTGACCGCTGCCATTGACAGGCTGACCCAGGCAGTGGTCTCTGTGGTGAATGCATTGGCCACACTGTCAGGTGCCCCTGTACCACACACCCCACACAGTGCGCACTCCACTCCCCGTTCCCGGCGTCCTGTGACACCAGACCTGTCGACGCTGGGTTCTGCTGTGGGCATCCTGAGCACCCCTGGTGCAAGTTTGTTTGGCAGGATGCAGACCCCTGTGCGGGCAAGGTCGCGGTCGCACACTGGGACCCTGGTGGTGCACCAGCCCACCCGATGTGGCCCCCTGCTCAGCCTGCCAGTGCTGCTATGCCACGCGGGCCACCCACGATCTGTGGTGGGCCGTGGACAGTGCTACCTGACTGAGCTGTCTCCCAATGCAGGCCCTGTCTGGTGCTGCCCTGTGTGCAATGTGTGTCATGGTGGGCAGTGCACTGCTGGGTGCTCTGCTCACCAAGCTGACACATGGACCACCTGCACTCTCCCAACTGCTGTCCACAGGTACGTGTGCATGATGATGCCTGCATTGCACTGTACACCAAGGTGCAAGGTTGCCCAGGTCCTGACACATGTACGTGGACAGTCCAGGTGGTGGGGTGGTTGGTGGTGCTGTGTTGGCAATGTCATTTCTGCAGTGCTGTGCTGCTTCCCCTGTATGCTGCCTGGTGTGTGTGTGTGTCCATATGAGTGCTCACCCCTCTCTGATGGTGTGTTGGTATGCCTGGACCCTTCAACTCCCCTGACCTTCATGCACGGTGTGTTCCCCTGTGTGCCTGTGGTTTGCGCATGGACAGTGTTGCCTGTACATGTCCCCTTGACTTACCTGTGTTGGGCGTAGTGCTCTTCTGCAATGGTGTCCCAGTGCAGCTGGGCCTGCCGGGTCAGTCGGGGTCCCTCCATCCTAGGGGCTGCTCATCACCCACATCACGGTGCCACTGGCGTCCCCATCGCTGTCCCTCTTGGACCTGTCACGGCTATCCCATGGTCTTTGGCCATGTTGTGCAGGATGCAACAGGCCAGGAATATCCCACAGGCCTTTTGGGGGCTGTACTGTAGGGCTCCGCCGGAGGTGTCCAGGCATCGGAAGCATGCCTTGAGCATCCCAAACACCCGCCTATGATGTTACGGTTGTGGCATGTGCCTCATTGAAACCGAGCTGCGCTGGGGCGGGGCGCCCGGTATGGTGTGAGCAGCCAGGGACGGAGTGGGTATCCGCAGTCACCTGTGTGGAGATAGTGGAGATCAGTGTCATGTCAGGTCCATATTGCCCATATCCTTGTGTGCCACTACCATGGCACCTGAGTCATTCACCCTTGCACAGAGTTTGCATTCCATACATGTGTACTCACCCACTAGATGACCTGTGGGGATGTTCCCACTCTCGAATTGATGGCACAGTGCAGACTGGTGCCATATGAAGGCATCATGTGCTCCGCCAGGGTGTGTGGCACAGACATTGATGATGCACCCAGTGGCATCACACACCACCTGGCAGTTGACACTGGAAAAGCCCTTTCGGTTCCGATAAGCATGGCCGTCGGGGCCAGGTGGCGTGCGAATGGCCACATGGGTGCAGTCTATGGCCCCTAGCACGCCAGGCATATGTGCTACCCTGTGGAACTCCTGCATGTTTGTTGTACGCTCTGCCGCGGTGCTGGGGAAATGGATGTACTCCGCAGCATGAGGCAGCAGTGCGCTGAGGAATTGGGTGAGGATGCGTGACATGGCCGACTGTGTAATGCCTGTGGTGTCCCCTGTCAGCCTCTGGAAGGTGCCCATGGTGAGCAGGCACATGCAGGCTGTCACCTTGGTCTCCACGACAGAGCATGACTCCATCGTGAGGGTGCCTGCATCACATCACTGCACAGCTCGCTGAGCCGTCTCAGTATTGCCCTGTTCAGGCAGTACCGGGCCACAATCTCGACGTCTGTGTACAGCTCGAAGCTGATGCGGGCACGATACGCCTGTCGGGTATCACACGGGCCCCTCCGCGCCACGCCCCCTGCAGCATGGTGTCTCACCCTCATTACAGCTTCCATGTGGAAGCTGACACTGTCCATCTCCCTGGCTTCTGCCCCCCCGGCTGCTGTTCCTGTGTTACCCCCGCTGCCCCCACTGCTGCTTCCACTGCACCGGGCACCCCCACTGGCCTCTCTGTCCTCCTGGACCCACTGTCCCTCTCTGTCCTTCCAGCTCCTGTCTCTCTCTCTCTCTCTCTCTGTCTCTCTCCCCCAGTTTGCGGCCTGCTAGGGTTCTTGCGCACTTCCTTGAGCCTTTTTATTTTGGCTCAAATCCGGTGCCTCGCAACTTCCGGCTCAAGCCACTCTTGCGCGTGCGCGAGTGTTCCGAATATCGCATTAGCACTTTGCATGGACCGCCCCCTTGGTTGCGCATGCCTTCATTTCCGATGCGCTGTTGCTCAGCATGTTTTCGGTGCAACTGGCCCCTTCTGAATATTGCAGAATGGCGCATTTTTGGAGTTGCGCACGCGCAACCCTGTTGCGCATGGCTCAACCCTTTTGAATATCTGGGCCTTAGAGTCTTCCTGTTTGTAAAGAGTGTGAATTGGCTGTAATGCTTTGATGTGTGAACAGCTTGGCTATGTTCTGAATCCATATCTAACCTTTATATCTGTTATGCTGTTCAGCTGTTTCCACTTTGACCTGAGGAAGAGGGTTTCATCTCTCGAAAGCTAGTCTTAAAAATAATTTTGTTAGTCCAATAAAAGGTGTCCCCTGCAACATATTTGTTTTTTTCTCTTCATATCAAAACTTTGAAATCCAGTTTCATTAATCACTTCTTGTTTTTTCCTTTTTTTTTATATATAATGATATAGGTTTTCAAGCAGGATCAGATTTAATGGGTTTCTTTTTGTATGTTTTCATCACTTTATGAAAATATAATTCCATTTTCTGGAAATGTCAACTAAACAGGAATCATGGCTTATCAACTGTGACATTTAGTTGATATACCTTTGATAACTGGGCTGAGTATTTTTCCAAGGAGCACTAAGAATATTAAAAAATGAAATGTGTTTTTATTTGTAAACAGGTAGTAGTATGAACAAATAAAAATGTGGAATGAAATCAGTTTTTATAGCTTCTCTGAAATATATCTTTGCAATTTTATGACACATATTACTTTCATAACACTTTTGTAGTATAGTAAAATGTGACATACTGTAGTGCAGTGTCATCCCCTTTACATGTAACTTCCTCACTGATACCTTTTTCTCTCTGGTGGGTCACAGTTCAGTTCTGGAACAGCTACAGAAGCAAATTACTAACACTGAATAACAAGAGCTTCAATATTCCCCCAGCCTCACCTGAGACACTCAATGTAGACATTCAAGATTACTCCTTCAGTTAAAACAGTGATACAGAAAGGATGTTGCATGTTGCAGGAAGAAGTCCCTGTTTCCACCACGAGCATGGTGCAATTAAAATTATAAGTTCAGATGTTGTCAAAAACTGCCAATACATACTTGAAAACATGGCATGGCATGTCTTTGAAATATGTGAATTGTGAATGTCACCCCATCCAAAACATAAGTGTTGGCATGTGGCAAACAGCAATCCAGAAGTCCTCCTGCCTATAGCCCTTTCCTTCCCAGCTGTTTTCTGTGTGCAGTGGCCCCATAGTGATATACCACAAGTTTCAAGCAGTGTCTGGCATCCAGTGATCCCATCTCACCCTACCCCATGGTACACATACTATACCTGGTAGTACAGTGGACATTTGTCCCACCACCAACCCCATGGCACACATTCTTGTTGGTTTCATAAAACCCTTTTTTACTACAGCAACAGAGCACACATCTGTAATGTCCAGTGGTTCAATACTCACAAACTCCAGTGGCCTGGACCAGGCTACCCCCTTTATCAGATTGAAGTGCTGTGACCACTTCCCCTAGTTGCTACCTGGTTTATGCTAACGATACAATCAGCAGGGTACAATAGCCTGCATCCAGTGTTCTGTGAATGAAATTGTGGATCATTTTCTAGGTGGCCCCCTTTCAGGAGAACTCTCCAAGGCCTTTGTGAATTTATTTTATTTAGTTTTTGTTTACTGGATAAGTGCACTAGCCAGTTGATGACTATTTTCAGGTACGACCCGGGACAGTACAAGACAATACATACAGAGGGTGTTTACATTTGACAATACAGCTTGGAAGGCAATAAAATAATAGACAATAAAGCAAAGTGCTTGGCATGAAGCATAAGTAGCTAAAATAGCTATGAGGGCACGGATAACAGTAAATCAGCATTGGTCAACACAGTATGCAACAAACGCAGTAAGAGTGTAACAGTCAGCAGTGTAACTTCAGCTTCAGGTGCAGGTTATAACATGAGGGAGTACGGTTCTACAGGTAGACATAAAATACAACAAGCAGGAAAGAAACAGGCATCAAGCAAGTAAGTGTGTTTAGGAAGATGAGATAGAAAGGGGAGAGGAGAGAGGGGTGTAATGTATGGGGTTGGGGGTTTCAATCTAGCAGGAGATTTTGGATTGTCAAGTGGAGATAGGCATAGGGCAGGGTTCATTGGCACAGTCAGGTAGGGTCAAAACAGGTACACCATTCAGCAGTAGTTAGGTAGCGTCATAGCCCACTTTTAAAGTGGTAGTGGGATGTAGATTGCCTTAGATCCAGTGGCAGCATATTCTACATCTGAAGGGCAGCATGCTCGAAGGCCCTGGTGCCTTTGGTGGTGTGACACCTGGGTACCCTTAGTAGTGATTTGTCTATTGACCTCAATCCACGGTTTGAGATGATGGGATGTAATAGCTCTGCCAGTGATGCCGGGGTTTCCAGCCTGAATATGGAGTCAGATAGACAACCGAGATGGTATTGTCTGGTTGCAGAGGGGGAGAGCCAGCCTAGGTTTCTATCCAGCTGACATCGATGCTTGAGCCAAGGGGACATAGATGCATAACGACAGACATTATTATAGGTGACATCCCATTTTTGTAGTGCTGATTTGTGGACAGCAGCTAGGATATGAGCACAGTAAGTTAGGGTTGGGAGAAGGATCCCCCTGGCATTGGCTAGCTTAGCAGAAGGCGTTAGCATATAACTTGTTCTGTAGGCGGCACCCAGTTTACAGTTTATTGTTTTGCAGGTTGATTGAATGTGGAGGTTTAGGTCCAGAGATTGGTCAAGCAAAACCCCAAGATACCGAAATGAGGTGACAGTCTCTAGTGTGTTCCCATCCAGGTCAAATACCCTCAAGGGGGAGTGGCAGGATCTTAGTTTGGGGGTGGAGCCCAGGAGCATGGCTTTAGTTTTGTGTGTATTTAGAACCAGTTGATGGTTGCTTAGCCAGTTTTGAATACTGTTGTAGACCGTGGTCAGAGACGAGTTTAGGTAGTTGATGTTATTAGAGCTGGCGTAGATGACCATGTCATCAGCATAGAGAAGAGAGGAGCAAGTTGAGACGTTGTCCGGCATGTTTATGAAGATGGAAAAAAGAAGAGGTCCCAGAATGGATCCTTGGGGGACTGCCAACGTTGAGTGTGGTGCTGTCAGATGTTGTGGAATTGAATTTCACTGCTTGGGTCCTGTCGGTTAAATAGCTCCTGTACCAGTTTACAACAGGAGTGGAGAAGCCTATGGTTTGAAGAGTGGACAGGAGTAGGGAGTGATCCACAAGATCAAAGGCCTTGGTAAGATCAATGAAGACAGCACCTGTTAGCCATCCATCATCCATGTTGGAGAGAGTATCTGATGTGAGTTTGGCCAGGGCCGTTGAAGTACTATGGTTTTTCCTGAAGCCATGTTGCATGTCACAGAGCAGGTTTGAAGTTTCTATGTAATCCAGGGTTTGGATGGTGATGAGCTTTTCCAGTATTTTGCTCAGAACTGAGAGAATAGCTATCGACCTGTAATTTGAGATCTCATTTCTGCCCCTTTTTTGAATATCGGAGTTGTCCTGGCAATCTTCCAGAGGTCAGGCACGACACCACTGGAAAGGGATAGTGTGAAGATTTTGGCCAATGGTGAGGCAATGAGATGGGCTGCCATCTTCAAGAGGCGGGGTTCAAGAGAATCAGATCCTGGGCTGGTGTTGTCGGAGATAGTTCTTAGTAGTTTTAGAACCTGTGTGCTGGTTATGGCTTTAAAGTAGAAAGACAGGGCTAGCAGAGACCCAGTTAAACATAGAAACATAGAAACATAAAATTTGACGGCAGATAAGGACCACTTGGCCCACCCAGTCTGCCCATTTCCCTACCTAATGGATAAGCTGCAGATCCTAGTTAACCAGCAGCCTACTTCTTTCTACCCCAACCCCCTAGAATTGCCTTATGGCTGTCCCATGCATGCTTGAATTCAGTCATTGTTTTTAACTCCACAACCTCCTCTGGAAGGCGTTCCATGCATCCACAACCTCTCTGTGAAAAATACTTCCTTACATTACCCTGAGATGCCCCCATCTTCAAATTGTGCCCCCTTGTTCTTGCACACCTCTTTATTTGAAAGATGCTACCCTCTTGGACTTTGTTGATTCCCTTGAGGTACTTGAAAGTTTCTATCATGTCCCCCCTCTCCCTCCTTTCCTCGAGGCTATACATATTAAGCTCCTTTAGTCTCTCTTCATATGTCTTCTGGTGCAGATCCTGCACCATTTTAGTTGCCCTCCACTGGACAGTTTCCATCTTGTCTATGTCCTTGCAGAGATTGGGGCTCCAGAACTGCACACAGTACTCCAGATGGGGTCTCACCAGCTGTCTGTACAGAGGGATAACAACTTCCTGTTTTCTACTGGTGATGCCTCTCCCTATGCATCCCAGTATCCTCCCAGACCTCCTTACTGCCCTCTCACATTGCTTGCCCACCTTTAAGTCATCTGATATGACTACCCCCAGGTCCCTTTCCATTTTTGTTGTTGTTAGTATCTCACCCCCATTGTGTACTCTTCCCCTGGGTTTTTGTTTCCCAGGTGCATTACCTTGCAATTTTTAGCATTAAATCTAAGCTGCCATACATTTGACCATTCCTATAACCTTGACAAGTCCCTTCTCATCCTTTCCACCCCACCTTGTGCATCAACTCTGTTGCAGATCTTTGTGTCATCTGCAAAGAGACATACTTTTCCTTCCAGTCCATCTGCAATGTCGCTTACAAAGACATTGAAGAGAACTGGTCCTAATACTGAACCCTGCTGCACCCCACTAGTAACCCCCCTTTCTTCAGAGTGGACTCCATTTACTATTACCCTGTGTGTCCTATTCTCCAGCCAATTCTTTACTTTACCCAGGCTATCATCTTGGGACCCACTCCCAGGCTGGCTAACTTGTATATTAATCTTTTGTGTGGGACTGAGTCAAATGCCTTGCTAAAGTCTAGGTTGGCCATGTCCACAGCCCCTCCCTGATCTACTACTTTGGTCACCCAGTCAAAGAAATCTATTAGATTTGTCTGGCATGACCTTCCCGCTGTGAATCCATGCTGCCTTGGGTCCTGTGCCCCTCTGACCTCTAGGTACTCGACAATTCTTTCCTTCAGAAGTGATTCCATAATTTTCCCTATCACTGAAGTTAAACTAACAGGTCTGTAGTTTCCCGCTTCTGCCCTGCTCCCACTTTTGTGAAGGGGAATCACATCTGCCCTCCTCCATTCCTCAGGTACCACCAATCCTCCCATGATTTGTTAAAGAGGGTAGTCAGTGGTGTCACTAGTTGGTAAAGACGAGAGGCCTGTTGGCTCACTTGAGTTGGTGGGCTGAGATATGGTAGGTGCCTGTGGAAAGGTGGTGGTGTAGGGTGAGAGATCAGAGAACATTCTGTTGAAGGCATTTGCTATGTTGTAGGAGTCATTGCAGTGGGCACCATTGAGGATCATCTCTGAGGGCGTTATAGATTGAGATGTGCCAAGGAAGGTCTTTATGTGGGCCAAGAACTTCTGAGGGTCGTGTGCTGAGCTGGATAGTAGGTTCTGGCAGTACCTACTTTTGGCTTGCCTTATCTGCTTTTTGCAGGAATTTCTGTGTTGTTTATACGTTGTGTAATCTGTAGGTAGGCCAGTGTTTTTGTAGTGCTTCCATAGTTTGTCCCTGTGCCATAGCTGTAAGAGCAGGTCTTTGTGGAGCCATCTGGTTTGGTTTCCTCTGACTCTCCTTTTCACTTTTGGTGCATGTCTATTCTGGACTTCACTGAAATTGTTAAGGAAAGCTCATAGAGCATCCTCAACTTTTTGAGCACGGTGGACTTCAGACCAGTCTATGGTGGAGACATCGTGGAGGAAGGCGTCTGTGTCCATGCCTGCAAAGTTAGTAAAGGTGACAAGGAAGGGCGGAGGAGATGGTAGGGCACCTGAGGACCATTGACAGAAAATTGGAGAGTGGTAAGTTATGGCATCTGCCAAGACACTGGCCTTGGTCACATGCTCAGGTCGATTAGTGAGAATTAGTGAGAATCCAATCAATAAGAGTACCTGGTTTAGATGGTGTTACCGTCCTAGTGTTCTCGGTTATGAGCTGGTACAGGTTAAAACTGTGAACTAAGGACATGAGGGCACTGTGAGAGGGAACCAACCAGTTTAGGTTTACATCCCCGAGAATTAGGGCCTCATTTAGGTTGGCAGATTGTGATGTTAGGTTTAGTAGGTCCTGAAATCCATCCACTCCACCGGATGGTGGGTTGTAGATGCAGACTATGTGCAATTTCTTTGCACCGAGGGAGACAGTCATATGAATGGACTCACAAGTCATTGGTGGGTCTCATACTGGGGCTGTTGTGATACTGAGGTGGGTCTTGTGATAGAGTGCAATGCCACCGCCCGGTTTGGTACCAGGTCTGTCATGCCAGATAAGAGAGTAGCCTGGTATATCACACAGCGCGTCAGGTATTTGTGGTTTTAGCCAAGTTTCTGTGAGGCATAGTATGTCAGGTTTATAGACTTGGACCCATGCTTCCAGTTTGGCCATGTGGCTCATCAGACTCCTAATGTTCATGTGGACTACAAGAAGTCCTTTATTTGCCCTTCTGGTTTGGATGATGGCAGTGCTGCAGCTGGGAGGGCCTGGATTTGGTTCAATATTGCCTGATAGTAGAAGCTCCAGTGATGCTAGGAATGCCAGCCTTACCCTGCAGTAAGTTTTGGGTAGATGGTGCTTCCTGCCCAGCTTACTAAGGGCACGGAACATGTGGTATGTGTATCCTTTTTTGTGGAGAAGATATTGCCAGGTGGTGGCTGGGCAGCACTTGGATGCCAGCGTATTGAAGAACCTGAAATCCCCGGTTGTAGGACAATTTTGATACAGTCCACAGGGTAGTGATAGTGAAATTCTATTTAGACAAAGTAATATTAGTAGGCTAAACAAGAGATATAGATCCCTTGTTTTGCCACTTAGGGGCAGTGTGCCTGCAGAGATGGGTGGCATGATATATGGCAGCAGCGCCTAGACCTAGTGAGGGCTGCGAGTCAAGACTGTGATTGATAGGAAAAGAATTTGGAGCTATAGATGGGAAGAGAAAGTTAGGTCTGGGTAACCAGGATCGAGTTAGTTAAGACCCAGCACAAGAGAGGGGGGAGAGAGAGAGAGAGAGAGAGATAGAGGTAGGGGTAGGTAGTTTGGCGGGTCTCAGAGCAACCTGACCGGGAGGCTGATTCAGTGAGGTGTATAGCAGTGCAGCTAAAGTGGCTGAAACGGCTTTTCTCCTACTGGTGCACAGCTAGAAGTAGAAAGATCACCCCCAGTGGTGACAGAATATAAGGAGTCAATGAGAAAGTGGACACTTAGTCATATGACCTACAGTATCCTATATAGCTAGAGGTCCACCCAGGGTGGGTGAGGTGGGGGGGCGGGTGGCACAGGAAGGATTTTAAATTGCAACGTCATGGATCATGGCTGTAAAATATCTCAAAGGTCAGACTCCTCTAAGAGTTCTTTATATTTAAAAATCACCCTGTATGGTGCATACATTTATGTAAAATAAATGTGATCTGGCACACACTTTCCTACTACTAGGGTTGCATTAATAATGAATAGTAGTTCCTGTATACCATGTATAATGGGGTACTTGACTGTTTAAAAGGTGATGTCTGAACTGGCTCCTTTGTAACATCTTTATATCTTTTTAACATCCACCATGTTGGCCTTATTATTACTTTGAAATGTGGTATCGATCTTATGAAATGGTTGATGAACACCACATATACTAAGTGTGCTGTCCTGTGCTTTTACTACTTCTAATCCACTGTTATCAGCTAGGGGTTACTTCCCTTTTCAGAACTCTTACTATAAAATACACTTATACAGTGGTTGCCTGGACCCCTTGAAGGAGCCTGTTAATAGGCAAAAACATTGGGGCCAGTGGGTCGACTCCTTTTGGAATTGTATATATTTTTGTATTCTCTTTACAGCTTGCAGCTGACAACTGTTACAATGACATTCAAACAATGGAATTCACTCCTTAGGAGAAGGGCCAGTGACCAGTGGGGTTCCTCGGGGCTTAGAACTGGGTCCAGTCATCTTTAAATTCTTTATAAGTGACATTGCAGAAAAGCTGGAAGGTAAGGCATGCCTCTTTGCAGACAGCACCAACATCTGCAATAGGGTGGACACCACAGAGGGGGTGGAGAAAATATTATACTGGATATTATACTGGATTGTTAAGTCAACCAGAAGGCGTAAGCCTATATTGGTTGACCCCACCATTTCAGTGGAGGAAACCGAGGTTATCAACTGTTATATACCTGTCCAAACTTGATTTAAAAATATTAAAGCTAAAGGAGTCCACTATTTCGGCAGGCAGTTTATTCCATAATCGGACCACTCTTGGTCCAAAGCTAAATTGCCTTAGCTTTGTCATGGACAGTTCTTCTTTTAGTTGATGTTTATGCCCCCTCAAATTATAGCTTTATTGTTTAACTTGAAAATCAAGATCATTTTTCAATTTTTCCTGACTTAAAATTTTATATAACAGTAATAAGTCTCCCCTTTCATGTCGAGTGTCCAGTGACCACAACCCTAGGTCCTTTAGCCCCTCCTCATATGTTTTATCTTTAACTACCTTAATAAGTTTTGTACAAGCTCTTTGTGGTTTTTTAACCATTTTAATGACCTTTTTTAAATAAGGACTCCAAACTGTAGAACAGTAGTCCAGATGGGGTCTCACATAGGTCTTATACAGAGGCAGTAACACCTCTTTGTTTTTGGAGTGGAAACTTCTTCTAACACAGTTAACCAGATGCATTGCTTTATTTGCTACTATTTTACAATGCTACCCCTTTTTTAAATTTGAACAAATATATACTCCCAGATCTTTTTCACAATCAGAACTCCTGAGTTTTACACCTTGAATGTAATAATCTTACTCTATATTATCCCTCCCCATATGAATTACTACACATTTATTCAAATTAAAGCACATTTTATTTATATTTGCCCATTCTAATATGGAGAGCAGATCTTGATCAAATTGAAGTCTATCATCAAAGGTGTTGACAACCCCTCCCATCTTAATATCATCTGCAAATTTTATTAATTTGTTACTACCAATTATATTTAAATCAGAAATAAAAAAAAACTAAACAACAACGGTCCCAATACAGACCCCTGTGGCACACCACTAGACACCTCAACCTCATCTGACAAAAATCCCTGGATCCTAACTACTTGAGTTCTGTTGGTAAGCCAGTGACTGATCCATCTAATAAGTTTATTATCAATTCCCAGATTTTTGAGTTTTTGGATCACTTTACCATGAGGAACTGTATCAAAGGCCCTGCTAAAGTCCAACATTACCATATCCACATTATTGTCCTGGTCTATTAATTTATCAACAAAATCATAAAAACTGACTAGGTTAGTCTCACAAGATCGATTCTTTACAAATACATGTTGGGCATTATCAATCTGTCCCTTACTCGAGATATGATTTCCGATCTCATCTTGAATAATGCCTTCAATAATTTTGCAAATCACAGATGTCAGGCTTATTGGTCGGTAATTTGTTGCCTCTGATCTACTTCCCTTCTTGTATATCGGGACCACATATGCCGTTCTCCAGTCTCTAGGTACATATCCCTCATCCAAGGATTTCTGCCCTATTATTTGGATGGCTGGTGCTAACACATGTCCTAATTCCTTTATGAATCTTGGGTGAACCCCATCTGGGCCAGCGGATTTATCTATCTTAATTTTTTGTATTCTTTGCAGAACTTTATCAATGGTAACTATATTATTGCATACCCCCTTACATATTTCATCCTCAATTTTATCTCTTATATAATTGTCCTTTACAAACACCTTACTAAATGTCTTACTAAATTCTTTAGTCATTTCACTGGGTCTATCAGTCAGTTCACCATCAATAAGAAGTGGTCCCACTGCATTAATATTCCCCCTTTTGTTGTTCACATAAGCGAAAAAGCTTTTTGTATTATTTTTTGATGTAGCAAGTTTATATTCTATTTGTTGTTTTGCCCTTTTCATTTCATACTTGACTTTCTTTAATATTTTTTTGAATCTTACCAGACTAATCACTGATTTTTTTTGCTTCATCTGTTTATATAGTATTTTCTTTTTCTTACATAATTTAAGAATATTATTATTAATCCAAGAGGGGTTTTCCCCCTACTATTATATACATTTTTTGTAGGTATGTTTTCTGGTGTCACTTTATTTATTATGTTTATAAGAACTTCCCAGGATTCTCCAGTAGACAACTCATGCATTAATCTATTCCAGTTTAATGTACTCAGTTTATTTCTTATTTCAGGATAATTGGCTTTGTTATACAATATCTGGGTTGTCTTACCCTTAATGATTTTGTTAGTCTTGTTAATTGTGAATTGTGAAATGCACAGAGATTTGAGAAAACTCAAGGAATGTTCAAGGGTATGGTAGTTGGTTTTCAGTGTTAAAAAGTGCATTATCATGCACCTAGTGCACAGAAACCCAGAGGCAGAGTATAAAATGTCAGGAGAGGCATTGATTGCCACCAAACAGGAAAGAGATCTAGGGTAATCATATCTGATGACTGCATGGTGGCAAGACAGTGTAACAAGGCAGTGGTTAGAGCCAGTGGGATGCTGGTGTGCATAGGGAAGGGTATCACCAGCAGAAGGAAGCATGTTGTGTTGCAACTGTGTAAATCATTGGTGGGACCCCACCTTGAATGCTGTGTCCAGTTCTGAATACTACACCTTAAGAAGGAGACAGACAGGGTGGAGACTGTCCAGAGGAGGGCAACAAAAATAGTTGATGAACTGTATCAGTAGCCCTATGAGGAAAGACTAAGGGATCTCAATATATTCACCCTGGAATGGTGTGGAGGAGATGGGCACTCTATACAACACCTTATGGGGTTGAACAATGTACAGGAAAGTAGTTTTTTTTCAGAATTAAAGGTGCACAAGAACATGAGGACATGCAATGAAGCTAGAAGAGGGAAAATTAGTAGGGATGAGAAGACTTTTAACTGAAAGAGTGGTGGGGACCTGGAACTATCTTCCAGCAGAGGTAGCTGGGGTGGAAAAAGTGTGTGAGTGGGGGGGGGCTTCAAGCATGCATGGGACAGACACAAGGGAATCTTAGTTGGGAAATGGAGGGATTGCCAGAGATCAAGCAGGGTCTAGGGTGAAAGCATAGTCATGGAAAAAAGGTCCAGTCTGGGTGGGCTTAACAGTCTTTATCTGCTGACAAATTGTCACTCAGGTTTTTGATACGCAATACAGACTGATTAGGTAAACTTTGCTAGTCTGATTTACATGAGGATTTGTATACTTATGATGGCTCCATTGCCATGCATTGCAATTTTGGTTGAGAGTATTTGTGTGGTGTCGAGATATGTAAAATACCAAACCAGTTTGTATCATTCTTAGTATCATACTTGAGAAAGTAAAAAACATAAATAAACTGTCTAGGTCTCCCCAGATGTCTTGGGCTAGTTCCTTGATCAGTCCCTTCCCCATTTCAGTGATTTTCTGCCATCTTCACCTTCATCTTTTCCCCCACTATGAGCTAAAAATAGTACCTTTTTACTGGTACTCCCCATCTTGACACACTCAGTTCCCATTATTATGGATAAATAAATTAATTTGTTATCCCCTGTTGGCCACTCCTCCTCCAGTGACATACCCCCTCAACAATACCATTCTATGTAACAATTGAACCTTTTACTTATTTATTTTTTTTATTCTTTTTTCAGTTATTTAACTAGGAGTGGCACACTAAGCTGAAAGCTTGTTTACAGGTGTGACCTGGGAGCACAAGGAAGTTAAGTGATTTGCTCAGGGTCACACAGTGTGCAACTGGGGGCTGTGGAATTCAAATCCAGGTATCCAGATTTGCAGCTCAGAGCCTTAAACCACTGTGCTATACTGCCTCCCCTATTTAGTTTTGATTTGACCAGGAAAGGATGGCTAGGAAATTCTGCCTCAGTCTTGTCCGGGGGCAGGGGTTACAAATGGAAGTAACAGAAATTAAAGCACTTTAAGCTGTTGGTGGTATTTCTATTGAATGAGGGAAATTTATTCAGGATAAAGATAAGGAGTTATTAATAGTACCTAATGCAGTATCTGAAATGGAAAAATGGATTGCATCACTAAGAGAAAGTACAGCCCCAGTGATGGAGGGATTATGTTTAGAATTCTATATAAATTTCAGTAAGCAGTTAACCCCTGTCCCAGCAGACCTTTAATTATTAATTATTGTTTGGAAAAGGGTTCATTTCCAGAACCGATGATGGAGGCCATGCTAATTTATATCTACAAAAAGGAGATATGTTTGATTTACAGAACTAGCATCCTTTAAACTTGCTTAATTTATTCCAGGACCTCAATAAATAAATAAATAAAAATTCAGACTACAAGATTTTATTAAAGATCTTGGCAGACAATATTGAACATATTGGAAAGGTACTTATACGCCCCTATCAGACATGATCTATTAGAACACGTTGTATATAAGACAAATTAATAACATTAAGGGAATCATTCACAAGAAGGTCAGCAGGCTATCTAACTGGTTATGCCTTAAGTACGAATAAAGTGAAGGCATTTGACTTGATAGCACATGAATATTGATTTGAAATGCTTATAGCTTTCAAACTACCAAAAAAGTTTATAAATTGATAGAAAGTTTATATAAGGATGCACTTGTATTTCTAGATATTAAGAAGTGGTTAGGAATTCTGATTGAACTCAAAGACTGAGCAGACCAGGACTGCCCCAAACCCATTCTTGTATATATTTAGTTTTGGCCCTTTGCTGAGGCATATACACTAATGTCCAGATGTAGTGGGTATTAATAAACAAAGGACAGCCCTCAAACAAAGATTTTATCTGATGCAGATGATATACTGACGACAATACAAGTTGAAAAATATGGTAAAATGATTTTAGAAAATATGAAAAATTACACAGCAGTTTCAGGTTCAAGTATAGATTTTGACTAGTGTGTTGGGTATCCATTAGGTGCAACAACAGTAAATTGCCTATTAAACATAACCACTGTACAGACAAAACATCAGGGTATAAAAATTGTGGGGATACTTTTTGGTCAGGAAAAATAGTAGGGACAAAATTAAAAGAAAGGGTGTAGGATGTTCTAGTTTAAAAATTCCAATACATCATAAATATTCTTATGAAGACAGTTTTTTGCATAAGCCCCACCATTTCACCCTATTCAGCTTCTTCTGGGGGACTATAAAGAAAACATAAATTATATTTAAAAAACTTAATACAGTCATTATTAATGTTCAATGTAACTGTGCACTTGATTGGGCAACAAACATGGGTCCCTATGCATCAAGAAATGCGGTGGCTACACACCGTGGATCCGAGGCATGTAGGTTACAACATAGGTGAATGCCGGGCAGAGGGGGTCCAGTGGACCCCCTGTGGCATTCACCAAAGGCACGTAAGTGCAGTGCAAGGCACCTATACACCCACCTACAAAGCACCTCAGCGATTCACAAAGCCATGTAGTTCTAGGTGGAGGGGGTGCAGGGTATGCCTGCTGAGATCAGGCATAACCTTTTACATGCTCCCATTTATACCAGCCACCAGGTGCAGCAGCACCACATTATGGTCCTCCTTGCTGCCCTAGTCCACTATGCTACAGGGGAAGGCTTGGGCAGAGGCACAGGCTTCTGCCCATTGATTGAAGCACTACCACTACACGTGGCTCCTCTCCCCCCCCACAGCCTCCACAAGGGCACAGGGGATCCACTCAGGCACCCAGTATGGGCATCCGATTGAATGCCCACCTGGGTCTGTGGCTCTGCCTCTGACTGTTTGAGCATCCATGTGCACCGTTGGGGTGTGGCCGTGGACAAGCACCCCTCAGGTATTAGCAGTAGTGCATACTGCTTACCCTGTGCCTGTCCAGGGCAGCATAGGTACTTGGGTGGGGTATACACCAGAGGACCATATTACCTGCCCATTAGTGCATAGGGGCCATTAATTGTTACCTACCAGAATACATTCAGTATAGAACACTTTGGGCTAGATTCACAAAAAATTACAAAGGCAAAGCAAAATTTTGTGTTGTGCTTTATGGCTTCCCAGGTGTCCAAAATTGCTATTCACAATCAGATAGTGCACCACACCATCCAACAGAGAATAAGGGTAATCTGAGGCAGCAGTTACCCCAGTACTGCCAGTGTTACCCCAGTAATGTTGCCACAACATGCAGCCAGGAGCATGAACCTGAAGGAATAGTGCAGGGCACTATTTCCAATTCACAAAGGCAGCCATGCAAATGAGCCAATTGAGCATGCAAGGCGCTAGGTGCTTATTTGCATGCCCATTATGGTGCCATTTGCATAGGCTGTGAGGAGCATAGCATGGCCTCTCCCTCTGCCATTCCCCGATCACCAGCCCAATATAACATATGGAGAATCCCTAGTTGTCTAGTGGCCCCCCTTTGCCAATAACCTGCCTGATATATCTATAGACATTCCCTGATGGTTTAGTGGTCCCCCTCGCTTATTGCTGGTCTGCTATAACATATAGAAAATCCCTTGTGATCTAGTTGTCCCCCATCACCGATCACTGGGCCGATATACCTACAAACATTCCTTGGTGTTCTAGTGGTCCATCCCCCCTTCACTGGTCACTGGTCTGATGTAACTCCCATCCCAATCCCCCTATTGTCTTTAGAAACATTTCCCTGGTGGTCCAGTGAGCCCTGCTCCCTTTCCCCAATACCCAGCATGTGCATGTGCATGTATATCTATTCCCTGGTGGTCTAGTGCACCCCCCCATACCTGCAGGTAGTGTCCCACCAACCCACTCCCCCATCTGAAACCCAAGCCACTGACAGCACAGCCCTCCTCTCTCCATAACAGCTGGCCACTGACTGAGCTGTCAATGAACATGTACTGTATACAATACATACTCATGGAATGACAGCTCACTCTGAGCTATCAATAAACATCAATAAGTGCATATTATAAACAGTGAACAGTCATTGACAGCTCAGATGGCAGAAAGACATGGTGGAGATTGAAGGGCTGTGCTTGTCATTTGCTCGGGTTTGGGATAGGGGAGCAGGATGGTAGACACAACTGTGCCTGCCTGAATGGGGTGGTAAGATGTGAAGTGGACTGCCTAGGAATACATGTACATGCATGTACTGGGGATCAGGGAGAGGGGGTTCTCTAGACTACCAGGGAAATGTTTCTAATGACTATATGGGGGATAAGGATGGGTGGGTTATATTGGACACCAGGGAATATGATGTCCACATTTGGCAGGTGATCAGGTTGGGGGAGAGACAGCTTGACACCAGGGAATTTTAGGTCTACCTTATGCAGGGCTTTGGGTAGGGGGATCACTGTACACCAGAGGCATTTTATATGTGTGATATTGGGTGGTGATTGAAGATCAGCGGGGTGGGTACTGAACACCAGGAAAATCTTACATATTTGATAGCGGGTGGAGATCGGCGACCACCGGGGGGGGGGCACTAGACCACCAGGGACTGTCATTAGTCATATTGGGAAAGTGATCAGTGAGGGGGAAATGCTAGACCACCAGAAAATGTCTGTAGGTATACTGGGCTGGTGATCATTGAGGGGGGGGTGAACTACTAGACTAGGTCTGTAGGTAGGTCTGTAGGTATATCCGGCCACCAATCAGTGAGGTGAGGCTGCTGCAGTGCCTCCACTAACCATTAAGGTTGCAGAAGATTAAAGCAAGTTCTTGGTCAGTGGTATTTGTTCCATGCAAGGGGAACTGCAAAAAGCTCTTGCATGGAGCAAGTGCTTTGTGAATGGGACAGCGCTGATATGTAGGACCCTTCCCCTTCACTTGCATTGTGGCCCCCTCCACACTTTGCCCTATCACAAACACAGTTTCTGTGTGTAAACCAGGCTTTTGTAAATACCACCATGGTACAAAACTCAGTTTGTGACATTCAAACCTGGTATGCACCAGGGTAAAATTTTGTGAATCTGGCAGTTTGTCTCTTTTGTTATGTTTTGTTAAAATCAAAAACTGCGAAAATAAAATATTTTAAATCTTATTCTTATGTAATTATTTACATCAAATAAACTGGTTATACTTATCTGAACTGAGCACACAGTGTTGCTACCTACTTGTTTATCTGCCTTGCGGATTCTCTTGGCTGCACTTTTGATTGCCAATATATCTGTTTTATATCCTTTCATCATCTGTTAATCCCCAAACTTTACATTCATGCATTAACCATTATTATTTTTAAAAAAGGTGCACTGAACTGCTATACTTAAAGATTTTTCTGTGCATCACTTGATGTTTACTACCATATAATAGCCACATATGCAATACTCTGGAACACACTTTTACTATATAGGCTCACTTGCCATCTGCATCTTGTATTAGTTGATATACTGCAAAATGTAAAAAATGTAAAAAATGTAAAAAATGAAATGACAACCATTCAGTTCCTGTATTTCTAAGACTCCAGACTCCCATTGTTGTTACTTTTATGTGAATTTATAAGTTATTTGAAATAATTCTTACTGTATTGTCCAAAAAGAAGTAACAGTAATAATGAAAGAACCACATAAAAGATAACAATCTTACAAAAGCACAAAGGAAACTCTGCAATGCTTAGCAAATGAGAGACCCTAATAATTAAGCCAGCTGATAAGGGGGGGTAGCATGTGAGGTGGGCACCTGTACTAAGATGTAGTCTGAAACAGTGATGTGATGTGAGTGAAAGCCGAATGGCGAGGGGAGGGTGATTGGATGTGGTGGGGTGGGCGACCGTAGAGACAGGATGTCACTATATGTACATGTGCATGGGGGGAAGCGAGCATGGTAAGTGTGGACTGGGAGGGGGCATAGAGGATGTAGGGGGTGACGCTGTGGTTGGCTGCTGAGCTGTGCCATGGCATTGGGGGTTGGCCTCTGCTTGCATTGCTGGGGTTCCAGGTTCAGGTCTTGGTCTAGGTACTATTGTGGTTTTGTTGTGCCCGGCCCAAAACTTGCATTTTTTTTTTGCTTTTGCCCCCCCCCCATATGCACCTTCCCGGAGTTGAGAATTCTTAAGTAGGTGGGTGTGCAGGTGAAGCCACCCATGTGGGGGGATGTGGGGGGTGCAGCCCCACTGACAGAAAGCAAATGATTTAAGTCCCCGGTGCTTTTCTTCCATGCTCCAAGGATGTCAGGGTGGTGAAATTGTTTTCACCACCCTAACATTGAGATAATGTGTGTCACCATTCAGCACTCGCCATTATCACATACAACCTAAAGGGGGTGTTATTGCTACACAAAATGTAGAACGGTATATGAATATGTGTAATAATTTGCTTGAAGTACAAGAATAGACCTTTGTCACATATAAACAACATAATTGCTTAAGTCCTAGAGGAAATGGCGAGTATTAGCTGGTTGAATCATTGGGAATGCCAGATATTTATTAAGGAACACCCATGCAAACTACTTTTTATGCAGTTACAAAAAGTCATAAAAATCAACAAAATCCCCCAGGAAAACTGATAGTTTTGGGGATGGATTTCATCCTGGAACCATTGTCCTCCTATTTTGAATTTTTACCTGCAGCCCCTAATTGAGACTATCCCCACATATATATAGGATACTACCAGCGTACTGCACCTTATACAGGAATTTAATAATACTATGGATATGACTGATGTTATTATACTTCCTTTTCTAATCTGGGAGGTATATCACCTATAGTAAAGATTTTAGACGCAGGACCAGTGGACCCTAAAATAAAAACTAGACTCCTGCAAGAAATGGCTAGAATAGTGTAGTATCATAATTATTTCAAAGTACTATGCCCAAGTAAAGGGAATGGCCAAATCAGAAAAAAATGAGTTGCGCAAGGGTAGGAATGTGGTACTCTATGATAGACAGCAGATACAAATAAAACCAATCATGTCATTCACCAGCACAGACAATAAATGAAAAAAAAATGAAGAAATCCAGAAATACTTTCCAAAAGGACAATTTCCTTCGTTTATTGAATAAATACCATCAAGTTCACAAAGACCACACTGGGCCTGGAGGAGTCTTTTTGGAGTCTGCAGATCCTACTTAATCTCTGGATTCATCTTCTTTTCTAAACTGCTATGGCTCCCCTATGTCTATCCCATGCAGTTTTGAACCCACCCACCATCTTTGTCCCCACCATTTCTGCTGTGAGGCCATTCCATGCCTCTATTACCCTTTCCATGAATAAGTAATTTCTTTCTTTGCCCCTTAGTCTACCCCCTTTCAGCCTCATGCCATTTCCTCTTGTTCTAGAATACTTTCTCCTTTAGTAGATGCTGTCCTCTAGGACCTTATTTATTCCCTTGAGATACTTAAAGGTCTCTATCATGCATCCCCTCTCTCTCCTCCAGGATATACATATTTAGTTCCCCCAATCTCTCCTCGTATGACCTTTGATGCAGGCCATGCACCATCATCAAGGCCACTGTTTTTCGGTTTTTACCGGAAAACCTGGTAAAATTCCGGAATTAGGGCTGCTGGAACACCGGTAAAAACAAAGATTTCATGGAATCTGCCATTTTATACTAGATCAGTAATTCTACAAAACTTGTATTTTTTTTTATAATTGCTTCATGAACTATTTTCAATTTGCTTTATTTAATGCTCTGTATATTAAGCCTTCTTTTATTCTGATTATTTATACACATACTAAAAGAATGACAGCAGAATCCCGGTAAAATATGAAAATTAGAATAACAATCACCAGTGCAATTCCGGAATCTGAAGTATTGAAAATGGAATTTAAATGTTTTAATCACCGTAAATCAGTGGCCTTGACCATCATTGTTGCCCTTCTTTGAATTGTCTCCACCCTATGTCCTTTCAGAGATGTGTCCTCCAGAACTGAACACAGTAGTACTTTATGTGAGGTCTCACCAAAGTAATTTACAGTGGCATTATAACCTTTTTTCTTCTGCTGGTGATACCCCTCCTAATTTAAACTCTTTAAGAGGCATCCTGTTTTTCACAAAAAAAAATGCATCAGACCTTTGCCAATTTCTTTACAGGTACAACATGGTATCACAGATGTGACCTCCTATTGGCAGCTCTGCAAATGAGATTATGCTGCATCTCAATATTAACCCTCTGAGTTACAAATAGCTTTTTGCAGTCATTTCAACAATACAATTGTATACACTTGCAAAGCAAGAGATCCAAGTTTTACACAAAGGTTCATATATATTTTTGTAACTGCAGATATGCAAGGGGGAAGAAAAGACAGAAACAGCAAGGGAAGGCAGTGATATAGTGGGAGGCAGAGACTAGTGACACCGTCAGAGTGATCAGTTCCTAGGTCTCACAAGAAAATGTTATTGTGCAATCAGACAGGCAAGAGACAGAAAGGAGAGTATAGAACAGATCCTTGCATTAAATTCTTTTTACATAACAATTGGGATAGGACATTATTCAACCTTGTCACACAAATTAATTGTAAAATGTAATATGATGGGTGTAATTCATGTGATTCAATGTCCCTGTGATCATTTATATGTGCAGAAAATTTAAAGGGAACTCAAAAATAGAATAGCTAAGCATAAAAGCAAGATAAGAGGTCAAGATGAAAATGCATGACATTACAAATAATAGGGCACACAATAATTCAATTAGGAGTTTGGGGGTTAGAACAAGTCCCAGAGCTCACTGGGGAGCAAATTATAAAAATAAACTGAAATGCGGTGGATGTTTGAATTGAGAACACTGAGTGCACCATGGGGCCTGAATGAGTAAGTCAAATAGCAAGCATGCTGGTTACCTCTATGTATTCCATAGAATATCTGATATATTTCTGCACGTTAAGCTGAAAGCTTGTTTACAAGTGTGACCTGGGAACACAGGGAAATTAAGTCTCAGTGGCTCAGCAGGTAGCACACTCACCTCTGAGGCTGGGAAATCAGAAGGCTGTGGGTTCTATCCCCACACCAGGCACTTGGGTTACTATCCCAATACTGACACTGTAGTGCAGCATGAGGTGGGTCCTGCACTCCTGAGGTGCTATCTTTTGAATGAGACATTAAACCGAGGTCCCATCTCCCTGTTCTGGTGGTAGTTCAGGTGGATGTTAAAGATCCCATTGCACTTATCTAAAATAGTAAGGGAAGTTTCTCCAATGTCCTGGCCAAATTTCCTTCATTCACTAAAAATACCGCCAACAGTTTTATCTGGTTCAAGGTCAGTTGGCATTCATCTGTGTCCCCCTCCCCTGGGTCATGCCTGAAAATAGGCAGAATCTGCCTAGTACACTTACCCAGTCAACAAAAACTAAATAAAAATAAATAAATAAAATAAAGTGACTTGCTCAGGGTCACGCAGTACGCAAGTGGGGGCTGTGGGATTCAAACCCATTTCTCCAGATTTGCAGGTCAGAGCCTTAAACCACTTCACTATACTGCCTCCCTATTTCAACATCATTTGTTAAAAGGCTGGTCCCAGAATACGCTTTTTTGAGCTTCACCCCTTCCATCTTTCAAGATATAAAGTTATCACGTAATATTCTTTAGTCTTTCATAAACTGTTTGAATAAAAATTTTGTTTTACCTGTGATAAGCGGGTAATATCAGCACGCTGCAGGCAATAAAGCTAAAAAGTGTTGCTGCTTAGTGACATAAAATATCTTGATGTAATGGACCACAGAGCAACATTTTATAGTATTTAATGTAAATTTATTGAAACATATTGCAATTTCACTATTAGAGAATATCATATGAACATGTTTTATAATAAGCATAAATTGCTGAGTACTAATTATATTTCAGTAGGGTGACATCTCATCATTAAGTACAAAGGCCCAGATATTCAAAAAGGTTGTGCCAGCGCAAATTGAAAATGCACCATTCTGCGATATTCTTGAAGGAGCAGTTTACCCCCAAATCATGCTGAGCAATAGCGCAATGATAATGAATGTATGTGCAACTGAAGGGGGAGGAACCATGCATAAATGGCGCAGTGCAATATTCAACAACATGCACCATGCGCAATAGGAGAGCAAGCTGAAGTTGTGCGATAGTGGAAATGAGCCAAAATAAAAAGGAACAAGGAAGAGGTGCAAGAACGCTACAGAGAAGGCACATGTTGTTGAAATATAGCCAGCCACACAGGCAATACAGACACACAGGGCAGGACAGAGAAAGGGCACCTGGAACCCACAGGCACAGGGAAGGTGTGGGGAACCACAGCCACAGTGACAGTGCAGAAGGGGGAAGTGTCACACAGCACTGAGGCCACCACAGTTAGGTGTTCCCAGTGCAGGAGAAGTAGCCACCAGGACAGCGGGGGAACACAGAAACAGCTGCTGGGGGGGTGAACACAAGCCAGAGACATGGCCAGTGCCACCATCCAGATGGAGGCAGTAATGAGGGGGGTGAGAAGGCAGGCAGCGGGGGGTGCAGCCATGGAAGGGCCTGTCGGCGGTATGCCCCCAACAGGCAGTACCGAGCTCGCACCAACTTCGAGCTGTACAGTGATACTGAGATCGTGGGCTGGTGCCACCTGAATTGGGCAATTCTGAGGTGGCTCTGTGAGCTGTGCAGTGATGTGATGCTGGCACCCACATGACGGAGCCATGCTCTGTCAGTGGAGACTAAAGTGACAACTTGCATGTGCTTACTTGCCACGGGTACCTTCCAGAGACCAACAGGGGACACCACAGGCATAACCCAGTCAGCCGCATCACACCACCTCACCCAATTCCTCAGCGCACTGCTGTCACATGCTATGGAGTACATCCATTTCACCAGCACACCGGCGGAGCGCACAGCAAACATACAGGAGTTCCACTGGGTAGTACGTATGCCTAGCGTATTTGGGGCAATAGACTTCACCCATGGCCATCCGCACACCACCTGTGCCCGAGGGGGCCGCATATTACCTGGAAAGGCTATGTTAGCATCAACTTCCAGGTGGTATGCGATGCCAGGGGATGCATAATCAATGTCTGTGCCACGCACCCTGGGGGAGCACACGATGCCTTCATCTGGCACCAGTCGGCACTGTGCCACAGATATGAGAGTGGGGACATCCTTACTGGCCACTTAGTGGGTGAGTATGCAAACCACACAGACAAACTTGGGGCATGGTCAGAGGCGACATGGGCAGTGGCCTACATGGCCCGGGGCAGGGCGATGCTGATCACCAAACTAACCTCCACCCTCTACACACAGGTGACAGTGGATACCCACTCCATCCCTGGCTGCTCACACCATACTGGTGGCCCGCGACCCCATCACAGCAACTCTACAATGAGGCACATGCCACCACACATAATGCCATTGAGTGGGTGTTCGGTATGCTGAAGGCACATTTCTGTTGCCTGGACACCTCTGGTGGTGCCCTACAGTACAGCCCTTCAAAGGCCTGTGGGCTATTCCTGGCCTGTTGCATCCTGCACAACATGGCCAATGAATGTGGGATAGCCGTACAGGTCGAAGAGGGGGACAGTGATGGAGACGATGAGGATGCCGGTGACACTGGTGATGGGCAGCCCCCCCTTGGGTGACAGGACCCCCAACTGCTCCAGCTGGCACAGCTGCACCAGGACACCATCACGGAGGATCACTTCAGCCAACCCAGGTAAGTCATGGGGCCATGTGCAATCACCAGTGGCAAAGGCACAACCCACAGACATGCATGGACACACACCAGGGGTGCATGCCATCAAGGGAAGTGGCCAGGCATGGAACCACACACACCACCAGGGATGGGCGAGGTCTAACATGGCATGTGGTCAGACACACACACACACACAACTCAACAGACGTGCACAAAGGGTAGGAGGCACGATGACACAGAATGCCACCGCTAGCCACACACATGTCCACAGATCACCCCACCCACTGCCTGTCATTGTGCGTGTGTCAGATGCTGGGCACTATTGCACAATGGTGTACAGTGCAATGCAGGCATCATCATGCACACGCAACTGCGGACAGCAGCCGGGAGGGTGTGCAGATGGACTGTGTGTGTGCATGCAGGGCCGGGTACCCACCTGTACATTGCCCTCTGAATGACACAATGCACACAGGGCAGCATCAGACAGTAGCCACACTGGGAGACAGGTCAGTCACGCGCCACAGTGCCACGAATGCATGGGCAGCCCCGCTGAGACCCTCCAGCAGTGACAGGCTGACCACTGGCCTTATGGGGTGGCACCGATGGTCCCTCAGGGGTTCCATTGCATGAACGCTACCATGCTCGTGCAGTGGTCTGCAGCACACCGAACATGCCTGCGCCAGGCGTGCTCAGGATGCCTACAGTTGAACCCGGTGTCGACAAGGATGGTGTCGCATGATGCCAGGAATGGGGGGTGGACATTGCACTGCACGGTGTCTGCAACACATGGGCAAATAACTGTGTGCCCACTGTGGCCATGGCAGCTGTGATTGTCTGTGTCAGCCTGTCAATGGCTGCGATCACATCCTCCCACATCCGGTCCTTCCCTGCCAGGAGCAGAGTGGTGTCTCTGGTGTGACGCTCCTCTGCCTGGTGCAGAGCCACACTCTGTGCATCCATCGCCATCACAAGCCGCATCTGCTGATTGACTGATGCTTGCAGTATGCAGGTGTGCTCATCCAAGATGTCATCTGCCTGATCGGCATGCTGGCCCTCAGGGTGTTCGCAGCCCTGATGCTCATCACCCTTTGAGGGTGGGTGCTGCACACCAGGGCCGGGCCTGGGCATGTCCACAGGTGGTGCACTGATGCCACCCCCTGACACTGTACCCCATGCTCATTGGCCGACTGCTGATGCTGCCCCTCCGGCTGCCGCTCCCCGGGGCTCAATGGTGCCACCGCAGTGACCGCAACAGTCCCACTGTCCTGTTCACACACCAGTGCTGCCCCACCGGTACTGACAGGCACAGGCTGGGACTGTGATAAGACGCAGGCCTCCACGGCAGCACCACCCACAGCCATGGCTGCAATGTAACCAGCAGTGTGGTCATCCTGTGACACACACGTGTCACTGCCCATGACGTCAGTGACATCATCATCGGTGACGGGTCTGGCACCAGCCCGAGTCTCAGCGTGCTGGCATCTGTTGATGCTGGCATGCTGGGACACGGGCAGGGCCTTCTCAGCACCTGCTCCACCAACATCAGTCTGGACATCCAGGCAGGCCCACTGTTGCCCTGAACCGTGTATTCCTATGGAGGTGGATGGGCCCTCCTCCATCTCCATCTGACCGGCCTCAGTGGAGAAGCCCACCACTGCTGACCCATGCAGACGCTCAGGAGCTGTAATGGAAAACAAAGTCGTGTTACTGCATGTGACCTACCCTGCCCCCCCAATAGACAGACCATGACCTACCATGCAGTGACGGGCTACCACCTGTCTGGAATCCACCACCCAGAATACCCTCAATGGCACAACGCTGCATGCTGACAGCAACCCGCTCCTCCTGTGAGGTCAGGTATAGTACCTCTGGCTGTCCTCAACCTGTCGCAGACCGTGCTGCCCTGATGGCCGCCACCTTCTCCTTAATCCTCCGCCTGTCTGTGCCCATCTTCTTCTTGCACTCCTGCACGGAGCGCTGGTGACTGCCATGCAGGTTTACAGCACACGCCACCTCCTCCCATGCAGCAGCACGGGCCTGTGGTGTTCTCTGGCATTCACTGAGAAGCAGCTCCTGGTCTTGGTAGGCCTTGAATAGGGCATCCATCTTGGCCTTCGTGAAATTTGGCCTCCTCCTCCTCCCACGACTCTGTTCCTCTTCCTCCACAACACACTTGGTCATGATTCAGCCTGTGAGAATGACAGGTGCTACCTGTGACTGTGCAGTCCCATGCATGTCCCCAAATCCACAGTCCACACTCCCAAACAGCATGCAACTCACTGCAATAGACTGCAGTAACCGACTATGGCCAGTGCAGCCCAATGTCGCATTTTAAAGCGCAACCCATGCAAATGAGTTGAGGTGCATCTTTAAGTGGATGCAAATGCAATGACTGCGCCATTGAATGGCTGATTAGCTGATTTGCATATGCCAACTGAATATCTCGCTGTTGCACTTTGCGCAGTTGTGTTGAACGTGCTGAGCCAAGGGCTCAGTTCTGTGACATGCACAGTACACACCTAACTGTGCATGCCTGGGTTGATGACGCAGGCGCCTGCCACACTGCTGACGTGCTGTGTGCAGGAGGCATTGCAGGGCATGGCCACCATTGTGCCAGTGGTGCTACAGCACTGTTCATCTATATGGCGCTGTATCACTGGGGCATCATAGGCGCACTGGGGCAACAGTGCGGTAGGCCACACAGGCACCCCATTGCGCTACACGCATTGGGTTCCAATCGTGCTGTGGCTATCCATGTGCCAGAGACCCTTGACCCTGCGCCCGACCTTTGCCCCTAAGCGCCATGCATCATGCATGGGTGCACCACTATCATGCTATTCGGTGACAGTGGGATAGAGAATGGCAGTGCTGTACCATGCAGCAGCTGCATGTGGCAGAACCGTGCTGCAGAGCACCATTTTGACTTCATTAAGCAGCAGAGATGGCGCGGAGGCATGCTGTGCAGTACAGCCAGGTGGAGCTGGCAAACCTGGTAGGCATTGTGGAGCCACATGTTGCCCCTTTATTTGGGGAGGCACCCCTGGACAGGGCCAGGAGTCAGGTGTGGCAGGAGGCAGCCAACGCCTTGGAGGAGGCCACTGGTATGGGGCAGATGGCAAAGCAGTGCTGCCACCGATATGGGGTCCTGAGGTGGAGGGACCTGGACCTGCTTGCCCACCTGTGGGCACGTGCCAGGAGGGGCACAGTGCCATGGCCAGGTAGGTGCAGCATCCATACACTTTTATCATCCATACGGGTATCACGGTTGCATGTGTCCATGGGGGGGCATCCGGTGTTGGCCGTGGTGGTGTTATCAGGGTGTGGGGTGGGTACGTCTGGCTGTGTGGGATTGCACACACATGGGGGTTGGGGGACTTTGGTAGAGGATTGTACTGATGTTCCTCTCTCCAAGTTTGCACCTTAGGCCCACAAGAGCACAGGCTGGTGAGAAAGAGAAGGCGCTGCCAGGAGGACCATCAGGCTGGGATGCGTGAAGGTCCGCAGAGGCGCAGGGACCAGTCTGATGATGATGAGTGCCTTACATCCATGATTATTATTGCATGCTGTGTAACAGGGTGGGAAGCGGGGCATGGCCACCATCCATTGACACCACTGCCATGCATGCAACTTGTTACAGTCAGCACTGTCCAGTGGCACTGCATGTCTGGAAGTGCGTCAATGATGGTCCACATGTGCACCGGGCACATGGCTGTGTCACTGCTTTCACACCACATAGCCAAGTCACTGTATGGCCATGAGGTGCTGTGCAGGACATGGGCAGTGGGTGTGTGTGCAGTGGTCCACATGGCTGTGGCTGCCTGGGTAGGCAGATCTTGTGGACACGGTCACTCTGGATGGTTACACACCATCACAGGGGCATGGCACATGGCTGTATGCCATGCACAATGGGTTTGCTGCAGAGGGCTGGACAGTCACACGTATTGACTCTACTCCCTTGTCCTAGGTGGACAATGCTGGATAGCCCTTGAACGGGGCATACAAGAGCTTCTGCAGCTGGCACAGGTGTCCCTGGCAGCATAGGAGCTCATAGAGCAGCATGGAGTCTGGAGGAGAAGAACCCAGAGGTGCCACAGGAGTGGAGAGCGGGGCACAGAATAGGCCCTCCATGACCCCCTGACACCCATAACCCCCTGGACCAACCCTCACACCCCTTCTTCCCTCTCCCATTTGTACACCCCTGCCCCATGCCCGCCCCCACCTGGTTTGTGGCCTTTTCCCCCCACCCTTGTATATATTTGTACATATGTTTCATAGTTGTTATATTTTAATACATACATTTTATTATAACAGCTGTGGTGGTCTCTGATTTGCAGCAGGCTACAGGTGCTCAGCTGCAGTGGTGTGCATGGCGTCAGGGGTGGTGCAGTCATGGGCATGTGTGTGTGTGTGTGTGCAGAGGTGAACTGCCTATGGTGTGGGCAGGGAGATCAGTCACTGTCTGTGGTTTGTGTGTTGTATTCTGTGCACTGGATGCCTGTGTGCAGTGGTCCATGGGGCCTGCACTGTGTGCATGGCACCCCTGTCAGGCTGTCCATGGCCTGTGCAGCTGACACCCTTGCATGTCTGTGATATGCACAGTTTGCTGGCATGTCAGTGGTGGCTGTTGTGGCCAGTGCTGGGACAGGATGTGTCCTTGGGAGGGTGTGCAGGGTGCTGTACTGCTGGAGGTGGGGTCCGGGGCATGCCCTGTTGCATGTGAGGTACCTCGTGTGCTGACACATGGTCGGTCTCTCAGCTGTACCTTGGGGGGACATGCAGGATGGCACTGTGTATGCTTCTGTTGCATCACTGTCTGCTGCCGCCCACTGCAGGGTGTCCATGGTGGGGCTGCCTTGCATGACTCCATGGTGCACAGGGTTGCATTGTCACAGTGGGGGTGGTGGCATGCATGGGGGTGTCCTGCACTGTTGGGTGCTACTCCTGGGCAGGGTGTATGGGGATCATGGTGCAGGGTGTGCTCTGCATTTGTGGGATGGTGTGGTACAGGGTGGTCGGCCATCCTTATGTGCCGGTCATAGCTTGCCAGGGGGTGTGATGGGGCACCATGGCCTGGCTGTGGGTTGGTTGCTGGTCTCTATGGGCCAGTGGTTATTCCAGCCCTCCCCCAGTTGTGCAGTGCATGGATTGTGGGGGACGATGTCTGTTCTGCTGTGTGTTCATCTGCCCATCTGTGGCATGGGTGGTGCATCCCTGCATCCCTGGTTGTGCTGTTGCATTGCTGCCCTGCTGCTGGGGGCATCCCTGGTTGCACTATGGTGCATCTGGACTGCTCATCTGAACATCCCTTGTTGTGCTATAGCGCATCAGATATGCTCAGCTTCACCTCCCTAGTTGCGCTATGGTGCAGGTGGTGTGATATTCAGTCATCGGCCACAGGCGCATCTTGGCCTGTGCAGTTTTTGAATATCACACTTCTTGCACATGGGCGCAGTGGACTTGCACTTGCTCCTGCTGTTGTGCACTTTTTGGGCGCAGTTTGAATATCTGGGTCAAAGAGTCTTATTAAAATTATTCTTATGTGCTCACAGCTAAAGCCCAGCTGGTTAATGTGCCTGTAGGAAAGCCACAATTGCATAACCATGGCATCACCTAGGTGTTGCTTGCTGATATATTTTACATTGGCATGTGTCTTCTTTTGGGTACAAGAGGCTGTGCCGAATGGCATCTTTTGCTGCCAGATCAAAGTGCTATTATGATCGGGATGAGATGCTTTTAAATGACTCTATACACTACTAAAGCAATATATGATATATGCAAGCACTTGGAAGCTGGAACAAATGGGAGTAGAACATTTCTACAAGGGATTTTAGAGTTAAACTAACCCAAGACAGGCATGTTAATAGTTTTAAATACTAAATGTGAGCGTTAAATACACTATATGCATTAAGTACAGATATAATGTAACAAAAATAAAGTTTATTTCAAATAACTTATACGGTCACATAAAAAATAACAGCAATTAGATTCTTAGAAATTCAAGAAAAGAATGGTTAGTTCTTGCACTTTTTACATTTTGCAGTTCATTGACTAATGCAATGTAATAGAAGGCACAGACTGCTAGTAAGCCTATATGTGTGTTACAGTAATTACATATGATAATATTACAAGGTAGTAAACTCCAAGTGATGCACAGAACAAATCTTAAAGTATAGCCCTTCAGTGCACCTTTAAAATAATAAAATAATGGCTAATGCATTAATATAAAGTTTTTGCATTAACTGATAAAGAAAATGTATAAAACAAACAAGTACACTGGGAATCAAAAGTGCAGCAAGAAAAGCTGTGAGGCACATAAAAAAGAAGGTAGCAACACTGTGTGCTCAATTAAGATAAATATATCTGGTTTATATGATGGAAATAATGCCATAAAAATAAGAATTAAAATAGTTTATTTTTGTAATTTTAGAATTTAACAAAACATAATAAATCAAAAGCCAATGTGTTCTACAGTAAATATATTCTGATATGTAAAAACTAATGTTTGTTACTCAAACAAATGCTTGATTAAGTTGTACATTAATAATAACTGTATTAGTTTTTTAATGTAATTTATATTTTCTTTACAGTCCCCTAGAAGAAGCTGAACACAGTGAAACGTTCATACTAAGGTTCATACTAAGGTAGGAAAGGAGCTAGGAGGCCGAAGTAGCCCATAGATGCTCCTATTGAATTAAAATATATAATATTCTAGGCTATGTCCTGTGAGTAATAAGTTATTAGGTCATTTTTTTCATTCTGTTTTTTTTTTTTTTGCTAATATCTATATCAAGGGGGAGTTTATTCCATGGGTTTATGACTCTTACAGTGAAGAAGAATTTCTGCTGTAATGATTAAAATGTTTCCCCGTTAAATGAAGAGGATGGCCTCTGGTGTTGTAGCCAGTATCTTTAAATTCCAGACCCAGTTCTGTCGTCAAATAGGGGCCCTGAATGATTTCAAACAGAAAGAGGCGATCACCTCTAAGGAGACGTGTAGTCAGTGTCATTAGATTTAAGCTGTTATGTCTGTTTTCATACGATTCATTGTAAAGACCATGTATATGTTTAGTATATTTTCTTTGGAAATTTTTTTTTTTGGCTATACTCTTTTTCCTCCTGAGGCATACCTGTCTGCTCCCTTCTGCCTGGCAACACCACCGGGATTTTCCAGCCACTGTCCATTCTCCTGCACTCCAGTTAGGGTCCGCCTTGGTCCCTGCTGCTTACCTCCTGCAGCAGGATGGTAGGGAGCCCCCAACTCACCCATTCGAAATGGATCCAGATCAGGCATACCCCCAGAGCCGGAGATCTTCGAACAGACATCAAGCCGCTTGACAAGGATGCCATCTTTTTCTTAATTTCACCCTGAGTTGGTGGGCAAGCAATGGCACTGGCACAGGGGAGCATGCACACATCTGCATGCATTCTCTGCTGGCATCTGCCCTCAACTCTCTCCAGAGCACAGCATGCATCTTGTCCCCCAACATCTGCTAGGGGACAATCATGCACCAACTGTCATGGCCACCCCACCTCAGAGAGGGATAGCAGTCCATCAGATGCTCACTCTCTCTCTTCCCCAGCCAACCCCTGATGACCCTCGCTCATTCCCAAACACCGGTCGCCGGTGTGGCACAAGATGTGGGTGCCCAGTGCCACAGCCCTCAGCACCACTGGGCTGGCATCTTTGGACATTTTCTAAAAGGATTCATTTAGATTTTTTGTAAGGGCACCAGAGTTGGGAGGCATGTTTGAGATAAGGCCTTACATAAGTTCTATACTGGGACATCATGACTTTCTGGTATCTAGATTTAATTTTCCATTTTATTGACCAAATCACTCTGCTTTTTTAACTGATTTTTGTATCTGTAAGGAGTGACCGAAGTCATTTGAGATAACAATACCTAGATGTTTTTCATCAGTTGTTATGTTCAGAACAGAGCCCCTGAGGATATAAGTGGCTTTTGGATTAAGCGGATCTAGGTGCATGACTTTGCATTTGTTTGTATTTAGTTTCATGACCCAGGCATTAACCCAGTTAGTAATTTTGTGTAAGTCTCTTTGTATAGTACTTGCTTGTTCAGTGTTGGCACATGGTCCGACAATTTTTACATCATCAGCGTATTTTATTGTGGCTGAAATGCAAGTGGGGCTTATGCAAATGAAGCTATCTTTATAAAAACATTTATAGTGTATTGATATTTTTGACCTAGAGCAGCCCAAACCCTTTCTGCATTGTGGAATTCTGTATTTAAGGCCAGCTCCAATTTAGAACTAAAATGGAAAACTGGTGATTTCCCTTGGGACATTGTTTCTGCATGTCTGAAAAAAAAGTGGGTGCCGAGTTTAAAACTAGTTGAGCAAAAAGGAAACATTTAGACATACAAGAAAATATAAAAACTGAAATTTATTTTAGCCCATACAGTTACACATTAGTTATAGTTTTCCTCCTCCACAGTAGTTGGAGGCAAAACTATGTAGTTTGTTCTTTCAGTCTTTATGGGGTAGTCATCTCAACCCTGTAAAAAGAGAAATAACATATAGTACACTAAAAATGGGTGCTTTAGGGACGATAAACCCTGCAGCGTTTTATCAAGGCTTTTTCTATACAGTAATATAGCGACAGTCATGAAGAAAAATAACAGGGAATGGAATGATGCAGCAAAAGAATCGATGCTGTCTTTTTTATCAGCATAGCAACAGGATTATTTTAAAGTGATAAGGAAACAATTGTTCATTTATAATAGAAGCCTGTTTGCCAGGATTGCTGACCCAGTAGGAGAATGAATGGATGTTACAGGAGCAGGAAAGCTGGCCTCCTTCCCTGCTTTTTTAGGGCTGCTTTGGGTGGAGCTCTGCAGACCTATTGCTTTCAGAAAGAAAGAACTCCCGCACTCCTTCCAAATGAACAACTTGTTGAGGTAACAAAAAAGTCTCCTCCATGTCCAACTTAAGGTGACAAAAAAGTCATCTGACCAGTCCGTGAGTTTGCACGTTTTATTTATTTTCAGTGGTCAGTGACCGCAATACATAAGAAAAATGAAAAACTATGACATGTTAATCTATTTAGCAGTATCAGAGTAGATACCCCTCTGGAACAAAAAAGAACAGTGGAAATGAGAAACAATGATAGGAAGAAAAAGAAACTAGCCGAGATTCTGAGCATGCACATTGTGCGCCACTAAGGCGCATGCTCAGAATCTCTGCTCTGTTTTTTCAAAGTGAGCTTTTTGCATTTCCACAGGATGCAGTTTTTTAACAAGAGTATTTTTTCTCAACCTGGTTGATCCTGCATTGTGAATTAGTTTCTTTCTTGGGGGTGGGGTGTAGAGATTGTGCATGTGAACTGACGGAGCTAGCAAGTGAAACTGCAATTTTCAGGACCCCAAAACTCGCATTAGCAGTTTAAGCATCAAGACACTAAATTTTCATTTTGGTGCTGATTTCTGAAGAAAAGGAAATGACTGCAGGAGAAGAGCAGAGTCATGTCCCCTACTGGTTGGACTTTTGCCAAAAAAGTTAGAGGGAGAGAGTACAAGTGGATGGGAGCTGTACAACAGTTACCACTGCAGGTGGCTGGAGCAGTGTCATGGCTTCAAAACTGGTGGCTGGAATAGTATTACAGCTTTTAAAGCTGTAAAAAGGGTACTACGTCACTGGGAAATGTATATGCCTAAAGTCAGGAACAGAAATTGGTGTTGCTGGAGCTAGACAGGAGAAGGCATTTTTGAGGTGGTGTGGGAGTATATAGTGTGCAGGTTTTGCTTCTAGTTTAAAAAAAATGTGCTGTATTGATAAAAAGGATAACATAAACTGCAAAACAAATAGTGCAAGCACTCCTCACTAAATAAGATGCAGAGCACAGTGTTCCCAGAATCTATTAGGAGGCATCATGGACTGGTGGTGTAACATCACTCGCACACAGCACTGCACGTTTTTCTAAGAAGGTGTTTGTAACATGATTAAAAAACAGAGATTTGGTCTGCCTAATTTTACAACAGTGCTGAGGGGAACCCTTTTTGTGAGCCACGCTATGTAAGGATTAACCCACATTATTTGTTCAGTAATGCTACAATCACATCACTCCTGGCTGTGCTAACTCCCTTCCCCTCTCAGTGTTTCTCCTTTTTCTTTCAATTTTTCAGGAGAGGAAGATCAATTATTTGTCATATATACTTAACCGCTTGCTCTGTGCAATCAGAGTTTGGGGATTACATTTTTTTTTATTTCAAGGTGGATCACTTAGTCTGGAAAAAATGGTAATTTAGGAAGGGATGTGTTAAGAGAAGATGTTGACAGTACTAGATGTTAAAAGTGTTTGATACTGCTAGCGATAATCATCACAGAATGCATAGGCAATATTACAATTAGAGTGAAAATAAATAATTTTGAATGTGCAGCACATATACGTTTGCAGTGTTCTGTGTGTCAGTGGTGTCCATGTGTTTTTGCCTCACCATGCAGCACTTTGAATGACAAAGAGCTTGAAATCTGAGGACATTTTTGGACACAAACCTAAAAACACTTTCTGGTTACCTGTGAGATATTTGAAAGTCTCAGTCATGTCTCTCCTCTCCCTTCTCTCTTCCAGTGACTTCATGTTTAGTTCTTTGAGCCTTTCCTCATAGGATCTCTTTTTCAGGCCCTGCACCATTTTGGTTTTCCTGCTTTGGTCCACCTCTATCCTGTCTATGTCCCTTCTAGCGGGGGCATCCAGAATTGGACACAGTACTCTAGGTGAGGTCTCACCAAAGATCAATATACTGGTATAAAAACCTCCCTCTTCCTACTGGTGATACCCCTACCTATCCATCCAAGTATCTTGTTTGCCTTTCCCAGCTCCTTGTCACACTGTCTAGCTACCATCAAGTCATCTGATATGATTACCCCAGGTCCCTATCTTGTTTTTTTACAGCCAGCTTTTCCCCACCTTTTTGGTAACTTCTGATCAGGTTCCTGTGCTCCAAATGCATGATTTGGCATTTGTTTGCATTGAACCTCAGTTGACAGACTCATGACCAATCCTACAGTTTTTTGAAATCTTCTCTCATACTTTCTACCCCACCCGATGTGCCCACTCCTTTGCAGATTTTTGTATCTTATGTAATACATGCACACCTTTCCTTCCAGCCCCTCTGCACTGTTGCTAATAAAGATATTGAAGAGGACTGGGCCCAGTACCAACCCCTGTGGCACCCCACTGGTCACTTTACCTTCCTCTGAATGAATGCCATGTACCACCACCCTCTGGTACCTGTTCTCTAGCCAGCTCCCTATCCATCTAACTAATTTGGGACTCACTCCAAGACTGCTTAGCTTGTTTATCAACCTTTTATGGGGAACAGTGTCGAAGGCCTTATTGAAATCCAGGTGGGCCATGTCCACTACACCACCTTGATCCAGTATCTTAGTAACTCAATTAAAGAATTCAATCAGATTAGTCTGACAGGACCTGACCACCATGAAACCATACTTCTTTGCATCCTGCAGTCCACTGGCTATAAGGAATTAAACTAACCATTCCTTCAGCAATGATTCAGTAACTTTTACCACCATCGAGGTTAGGCTGACTGGCCTGTAATTTCCTGGCTCCTCACTGCTTCCACTTTTGCAGAATGGGGCTATGTCTGCCCTCCTCCATGCCCCGGGGACCACACCCATTTCCAGTGATAGGATAAATAGGAAACCTGGCAAAATGGAAGGGCTGGTAAAGCCTGTGGGTCCTCCCCATGAGACTCACTGTTGAAGAGTGGTGAGTGCAGGGACTTAAATATGTAGCATCTCTGGTCATCACGTGATTCGGAAAAGCAGCAGCTGGAACAGGGATTGTTTGCTACTTGTGGCTCCAGGCAAAAGGACACCATCATAATACCCATGGACAGAGGATTCACCCCTGGGCTGTGGCCTGCCCTCCTCCTAGGCACGGTAATGGCTAGATAAGGGGGGGTGGGAGGAGGTTCTAACATATGTAAGCTCTTTCTGAAAATGTACTGCAATGCTTGGTGTTCCCTTGTGCAGCTGTAGTGCAGGTATTTTAAAAAACCCTGAGGCAGTACAACTGAAGTGTTAAGTCATGCAGTACTACTGTATTGCAGTTACAGGAATGTTGCATTCATTACTATTACATTTTTGCAAGGTAACTTAAAATACAGTATTGTTACAGTACAACTGCAGTACTACTTGCCCATCATTGTCTAACTCAGCAGTGCCAGTTTTAAATTACTTTTATTCTCCTCTGCCTAAGTCCACTAATTCAGCACACAATTACCTTCCAATCCTATCACCCCAGCCAAACTCAGAGGGCTTTGCCCCCAGATCTTCCCTTGTGCAGCTTGGTCCATGGGTTCCCACAAACCTCTAAGAGACATAAATCCAGTGCTCTTCATGTTGATGGTGGGCAGTGAGAGGTCCAAGCATACTGCACAGGTTATCTAGGGCCCAGTTGTGTTTCTCTGTTTTTTTCACAACCCCAGAACACTAGCAACTGGGGTTCCTCAATGCACACACATGCACACACACACACACACACACACACACACACGCGCGCGCGCGCGCACACACAGTATGGTTAAAAATGCACAAAACCAGAGAACATCCTTTATCATGGTTGCTCCAGCTGGCACTACCATCTGTGATCACCCAGATGACAGTGCTGTGCTGTTATGTGTCACCTAACCTCCATGGGATGGGGGATCTTAATTGTGAATCTTTTAAAGTAAAATAAATGGGATTAAAATAAAAACAATATATTGGGCTGCCCAATAGCCCTTTTACACTACCTTGCCAGCTTACTGGGTTCAGGAATAGACTTAGGAGCTGGATGAGCACCTGAGAAGGTGCTGTGCTGCCAATGGGATGGATGGAAAGGATTGTGTGAGGTTCCACTGTTGCAGCAAACTGTTTACTGTGCACACCACCTTCAAGATTGCTTTAATATACAAAGCTCTAAATAATGGGGATCCATAGCATGCTCTAGAACCTTTAAGAGCTCTGCAGCATGTTCACCACCTTTATTTTCCCTGACTAAATGCACCTATGTAATGGCAGCCATGTGCAAGGGCTCCCACACAACTATGTGCTTGCTATTAAAGTTCCTAATCAAATGTTGCTTCCTTTTTTTTCTTTTAAATCGTGGATATATCCCCCCACCTGATCCTCCCTCACAGCAACCCCTGCCCCTGAAACATAAGAGTGACACTGGGGGTGCACAGTTCTCCAGTGTCATCATCAGGAGTCATTCCATGTTTTTTTCATTTGATATTTCCCCACCTGACCCTACCTCTCAGCACCCACCACCCCACCACACCCACACCCCCCTAAGAAACAGAAGAATGGCCCTGGGGGTGTCCAGTCCCCAGTGTCATGATCTGAACCTTTTTTAAACTCTGTAAAATGAAAACTGTCCATCAATGTCTTTTGCAGCTCTTAGATCCCTCACCTGACCCTCCCAATCAGCACCCACCCCCAGCCCTTACTTAACAATCAGGAACCAACGCCTTAATCCTCCTGGACTGCAGACATGCCTTCACTCTTCAAAGCCAAACTTCAAACTGTAAACAGGTATGCATTTTAATGTATTTCAGTAGTGTTTTGAACTTAGTAGCATAACTTAGCCATTTTTTAATATTTTTGCCCCAAATTTTTAACATACCTTTTTTGGGACACCACCTCATGAACAATGCAAGTGATAGTAGGAGCATCTGTCCCAAAAGGTGATTTTGTGGTCACTGTGCAAAATCACCTTTTGGGTAGAAGTTGAACATTTTCTCCACCATTGTTGATGAGATTGGGTTATAAGATGGCTATGTTGAAAATTTGGTATAAAAATATTAAAACACAACAAAGTTATGCACATACACTGATTTTTTCTAATGCAGGCTCATAACTTTAGCACTTTTAAGTATGTTTGCCCCAAATTTGCAATGTAACTATATCTTTATAATACCCCATGAATATGATAGCTGTCATTTTTCAAATCCTGACCAAAATGTATTTTTCTATCCCAAAAGGGAATTTTGCAGTCCCTATGAAAAATCACCTTTTGGGCATGAGTTGAAAATTTTCTCTGCTATTGTTCATGAGGTGGGTCCATAATAAGGTTTATTCTAAAGCTGGTGTAAAAATATTTAAATACAAACAAAAAAAAAATGAGGCTATGTTACGTTTTGCAAACGCAGGCTTGTAAGTTTGGTAATATTCCATTTTTTACACCAAATTTTCAGCATAACCATTTCTTTACAGTACATCATGAATGTGACAGCTGTCATTTTTCAGCACATGCCCAAAATGTGTTTTTCCATTCCAAACATTGATTTCACAGTCCCTGTGCTAAATCACCTTCTGTCAAGAGTTTACCATTTGCTCTGCCCTTCTTCATAAGGTAGGTCATAGTAAGGTTATGTTGAAAATTTGGTGTTCAAACAATATACAGCAACAAATATATGAGCCTACATACGTGCAGGCTTGTAACTTTGGTAAATTTCAATATTTGTATCCCAAATCCTCACCTGCAGCCCTATTGGCTCAAGCCAGAGTTTGCTTAAACAAAGAGGCCAATTCAGAAGAAGAGATGAAAATGCTGTCAGCACTGAATGAGGCTGACATGGCCATTTCAGAGGTGGCCAGCCCTAACTTGCCTGTTGAAAGTGACTATTTTTTAAAGCAAAAACTGCTGGAGAAGGAAAAGGAAGTAAAACATACTATGGAAGAAAGGAAAAACATTTGCTTTTCTAATGAATAAAGAGTAGGCCAAGTAGCAGCAGAAAAAAGAAGTTTTTTGCAGAATTGTTCCAAAATAGATCTGCACCTGGAACAATGCCTGCTATTTCCATCCTTCCCATCAAGCAAGCTCAACTGACTCCCCATGAGAGTGATGACACAGTATCATTAAAGGCTCAGAACACTATTCAGCCTATCAGCACAAATCACAAACTTTTATCATCTTGTTATGTTTCTCGAACTGATATGCAATTCCTGGAAATTACTGTAAAGTAAACCTAAAAATGAATCCTTCCTTACTACTGTAAGCTTATCCTCCCCACTGTTTGTACAGCCTGCAAAATATAAATACAGCTCACCCAATTTCACCTCAACTTTAAAATAGAAGTGACCCTAGTCCAACGAACTTTCAGCCTGCAAAAGAATAGACTTCTATTGCCATGGAGAAGTTACCCATTTCTCCAGTTACTAACACAACTCTGGCTTCAAAAGTGAAACAGCCTATAAAGAAAAGCAGCACAGAACATCACTTGCCAACTGAGCATGCTGATGATCTGCCACATCAAGTTTCAGAAAACCAGAGCTCTGGTACAGATAGGACAGCATACACTAGAGGCAGTGATGTGACCACTTCAGGAATAGTTCAAATGTGTTGTTGGCTCATCCTAAAGCTCAGTACCTCGTAATGGACCCTCTACCCAGAGGAACCCCTTATGGCTGATATCTAGAGATAGGTAGAAGATGGCTTCTCATGGATCCAAATCTATTAAGAGTGCTACTCACAAAGTGCTGAAAAGGAGGTAGGCAGGCAAGTTATCTCTACACAGCAATGTTCAGAGGGAGCTGTTACTGCAAGCTACAAATAGGGGCCATACAGTAACCTTACTGTACATTCTGTCTCAGTTAATAATAATGTTAGCAATGACAGTGAAACAAACACCCAAGCAGTGCTTACAATTTCCCCTGCTCACACTGTTGTCACTCTTGAGACTGGTACAACTGAATTATAGGTTCCATCAGATCCACCATCCCCTGCAGAATGCCTTTGATTAAAGCATGGAAGAAATATTTGATGAAACATCTAATGTGGGTGAGGGCATATAGGAAGCACTCAGGGATTCTAGTAAACCAGACAAAATCAATAGGGATGACCACAGAAACAGTTCAACATGTCTGATGTGTTTGGAACCCAGGGGATGCCTGCTCAGAGGTGCAGTGCCATTAGGGTAAAATATAAAGGTGGCTTAGATCCAGTCCTCAACATGGTGTTTGTTGTCAGGAAACTGCTTAATGAATCAATAGTTGTTGTTTTTTTTTTCAGAAGAACTGTAAACAGTGATACATATCTCTGAGGAAGGCACCTTTGATGTTTCATGATAATAAAAGCACTTGAATGCTTTTGGATGAAAGATGACATAAAGTTAAAGATTTGGCACTGTGGATCCCTTTTTATTGACATTCCCCTGTACAGGCATGTGGTGAAAACAATCACTGTCCTCTTCTGAAATGAGGGTGCACACATCTCCAACATCTGTTATTAATTACATCAGAGTCAACCTATTCCAGAAAAAGATAATGAGCAGGTTTGGAAAAGGGGCTGGGAATTTAGGGTAATATTCAATCAAACAAACAAGCATGTCTATCATCTGCCTGGCAGCATTTTCCTTTGAAGAGAAAAGGTCATGTTTTCTTACCCAGATGACTCAGACCATGCAATAAATATGATGCAGATACCCATCTTCATCCAGGATGTGATGCTGAAACATGTTGCAGCTGTCTAGAATATGGGCATCTCAGCCACAGGTGTACCAATCACTTTAAATAGAACCTGTGTGTTGAACAGGGAACTCCTACAGGCAGTGTCCATGGGCCTCACATTAGAGATATAGTAATACTGAACAAGATAAACTTATCATAAAAGGACAGGCACAGCATGTAGCCAAGGCCATGAATAAGCAGTCAATTTACCCCCAATCTGACTCCTCCAAAGAGAATAATGAACAGCTCAGAAGTAATGCTTCAGAGGTGTCACAATAACTTGTTAGTATATCCATCACCTATGCTGTCCTAAAAGCAGGAAGTAATAATCCCTGGCCCAGTACCTTTAATGCTAGATACTGTCCCTCTTAAGCAAATTCCCTGGACTCTACCATCTGAAAGTACAGAGACGGTACATGACCCAGCATTACATGAGTTACAGATGCATCAACCCATGATGCCACCTTTCTCTCCTCCTTCTCAAAAAGAGTACATGTTAATTGTGTCCTCCAAGAAATGGGGCCAGTGCAGAAAAGCTAAAAGCAAATGCAATAATCCAATGGTTATTGCAGTGGAGAGCCATTATGCAGCCCTGGCATCTACATGGCTGTGGGGTGGGACAGAGGGGGATGAAGATGATTCTGAAACCTCCTCAACTGTCTCCTCACTTCATGATCACTCTTCTGATTTAGTGATCCTCAGTCAGGGGTGTGTATGAAAAAAGATAGTCTGGTGCAGAACCAGATCACAAATTAGACAGGTACCTGGGTCCCCAACTTAATAATCTCCCCCCAATGTGTATTGGCCACTCAATTTCCCCAGACACACTGAATGTGAATGGCATTTAAGTATTTAAGAATCCACTATTTCTCTATTAGAAACATTACCTGAGAACATTATCTTTTTACAAGATGCTAAATTAAAGGATTACTACAGTCAAAAAATGTAAAAAAAAAAAAAAGAAAGAAAAACATATGTTGTGTGGAGTGTTTTAGTTTATCTGTGCATTCTTCCTGACATTCCCTTCCCTTGTTTGCAATTAAGAGATGTTTTTTAAAAAAAAAATGTTCTTACCAGTTTTATGGCTCCTGGGAATCTCCATGTTAGCATACTTTATTGACAGTGATGCATCCAGGACTATTGATTTAGTTAGGTGATGTACTGCAGCAGTAATCTACAGATAGGAGCCTGATGTTTTGGTCTCTTCTAAGTAACTCTAATTCAGTACTTTTGTTTTCTATGTGTATGTCAAGGTCTAGCTATCAGGAGTAAGTGTTTTTTTTTTTTAATATTTTCATTTCATCAAATTAAACACAGCCATAACATGCATGCAAATCAATGTAGGTCATCAGTGTTATAATTAGTGTTTTCTTATAGAATACACACTCAATTAGCCCGCGGGTATTTTCTAAACTGCAAATTTGGCTTTCAGTGCTCAATGGATAAGGAACATTATGTAAAACCATAGCTCTGCTGCTGTAAAATTGACTCTAAGCCAGTACTTTCTGAATTTATGGTCCTGGATGCATCACTATGATATGTGTCAGGAGACAGTGCTGGAAAAAGAAAAACAATAAAAATATGAGCCAGGAGATCCCCAGGAGCCTAAAACTAGCATACAAATTTAGAAATAACTCTTAATAGCAAACAAAGGAAAGAACACACCAGAACTATACACACAAATCAAAACACTCTGCGCAATGTATGTTTTTGCAAATTTTGACTGTAGTATTCGTTTAAGAACCTTGTGTAAGATACTTTATGTGCAGCAAAAAAGATGTGGCTGTGGAGCTCATCCTATTGGTCTCATGGGTCAATCAGATGCAGTGGGGTTGGCATTTTTTGTCGGGGCTCAGCATTTTAGGCATTTAGCTTACTGGAAATTGCCCCAGGCATAATGTAATATTAGACATTAAATATGGTAATAAAACATTACACCTTTTACATGTCCATCTTCCACAGACTATGGTTACCGGCGTTTCTCTATTTGGGGAAATTAGGCACTTCTTGCACACTAGGCAGTTAGTGATTTTTGGTAGGGACTTCATTTGTGGCCTCACACAAAAGGATGTTGGTTGGGATGCAACTAAAAAATATTGTGAGCAGTATATTTGAATAATATTGTACTTGTTGTAGAGTTGAACAATTATTTTCAGCTTTTTGTTGGAAAAAATCATGCTAACTTTACTAAGGGTAATTTGCCTACAAGGATAGATTTTGTTCTTTCTTTATAAATACTTGATGATCTCAGGAGCTAGCACACTAGTGGTGGAGACTACAAACCATCTAGCTCTAGTGTGCCATTGTTTGCAGTGCCACAACCTTCCCAGGTCAAAAATAATGGATACCTAACACCACTGTGGTAAAAAATCCTAAGGTTATAACAAAATGGGAACATTGTTTCCTGCATGATGGTCCTTTCTTTGTGCATAAAATGACCTAACATTGTTTTTAAAACAAATTTTTATTAAGAAAGGTTAAAGGGCCACGGTCAACCCATTTTCATTGAATTATTTCTAGTTAAAACCATACATTTTATAATTGCTTATCTTTCCTAACATTCATTGATGTTGCTGTTTGTTTTGTCTGTCTCCTTGTTTAGTAGAACTGAAATGCATGCTAATGTATATTTATAAACAACCTTGTTTTGTTTACAATCCTGGATCTGTTCTTACTGCATACTTCCTGAGCATTACAAACACACCCAAACAATGCAGTCACTCATGAGGCAGTAGCCTCCTACACTCACACTGCATCATGAGGGGCTAGACTGTGTTATGGGTGTTCCCAAGTCCAGGAAAGATGCGGTCTGATCAAAAAATGTAAACAAGCCTGTGTTTGTGTGGTAACACCAGTATGGTGGGCAGTCTGATTTTCACTTTTCTAAAGAAAAAAAGAGTCAAAATCAAATTACCAGCTACATCAGCAATCTTTATAGAATGTTGGCAATCATAAAATATATTTTTTAAACTAGGGACACTTTGAGACCTAAGGCAGTTGACAGTGTCCCTTTAATAACAGGTGCGGCAGTATAGGCATTTATAATAACATGAATCATTCATACACAACAAGCTAGAAAATCATGCCTTGTTGTGGGCACAATCCCCCTGAGGCAGGACATTTGATTTCTGAATCCATGTAATATTAATTATGTATACAAACTAGTTTTAGCACCTGAAATGAACAGGCCAGACTGGGCTGTCCAACACATGGTAACAGTATAATTGAGTGATACTTAATATTATCTTTTTGTGTGATCCCCTGATGATTGTGTGCTACTATACTTTGACCCTAGCCATGTCCCAGTCACTATAGATTAGGTAGTCTCCCCTCACCGTAAATGAATTTCTCTTAACTCTTTCCTGGAATAGGAGATTCTAAGGAACCTCTCAGGGTAGGGAGTTATTAAGAGGGGCTAGTGATGAAATGGGGATGGCAAATGTCCTGAACTGAATGAACACTTCACACAGGTACAAGAGACAACCTCCATGGCAGTCATTAAGGGATGCCAGATTTTGTGAAAAAGGATAATTTGTCTATTAGTTGAGAGATGGATCCTCTCAAGTTTCAGAGAGCTGCCAGCATTGTTAGCTGATTGTGATATAGTAGGTGGGGGAAGTCAGGGACAGTCATTGTTGGCAAATAGTTTTCCTGTCATTGACCAGCACTATTGACCACAATGTGGTAGCCCCTTCCAGTCTCCGATGTCTCTGGTCCTCCTTCCCCCCACAGTAACATTAGGGGGAATTTGGGGAGTTTTGCTTGTGTAACTCATTCTATGATGTCATGCATACAATGCCAAAAGTAATTGATTTATGGGTAGGTCAGAGTTATGTGCAGAAAGGTTCCATTTTCTACTTTTCACTTGGGGCATAGGGGTTACCTTTCTGGGCCTTGCTTATAAAGAATGACTGTGGTGAAGTAGGCCCATTAAAGGTAACTTAATAATATTTTACTGAACCTGTTGCCTCTTGAACAATTAGTGAAATGAGCCACTGCCCTGGCCCATGTGTCATCAGTGATAGATGTCCTTAGGCCCTCCTCCCACCTGCTACAAATGTTAGTGGTGGAAAAAGGACTCTTCACCCACCACAAGCATTTGTATCATGTGAGAGGAGGACCTAAGCCTCTCATAATGCCATACTAGGCTGAGATTGGCTTCTGGAGAGGTCAGGGTGAGTAAATGTCTAATGGGTACATGGGTGATACTGAACAATATGGGGCACCAGCTCCATCCATCAGGCAAATGTTAAGTAAATGCCTAATCCAGAGGTATACAAAGATATCTCCTGGGGGAAGGTTACACTCCCAGCAAAGGTTTTCAGAGTCTCTCAAGTGCCAACCCTCATATGGCTGATTGTGACAGATGAGGCCTTGCTTCTCCCACTTCAAGTAAATACTGATATAGTACAGCATTGCACTGTGGCATTGCCTTAAGTGAAACCCTCAGTGCTGTCTGACTGGAAGTGCTTCCATTGAAGTGCAGGGCTTGGTGAGTGGCTATCAACGCTTGTGCTGTGACTTTTGTTATAGGGTTCGCTATATGAGGAAGAGACAGGGACTTCAGAATGGCTGACAGGATCCCTCTTCTTAAACTATACCCCAGCTCCTCCTCTTCCATGGCCAGCCGAACTTGACAGCATTGGTTATCACCTGCCAGTAAGCAACTAAGCTGAGAAGCCCAACAGTATTTTTTTTGATTGATTTCTTTATGTACTTCCATGACTGTGGGGTGGTCCTTTGGTTCCCCCTATCCAGCATGAATGCCTCGGCCCCTGAACTGGTCACAATCAGAGCTCTGACTTCCTTGTCCAGCCCACCTCAGGCTGATTCATTGTGGGTACTTACTCTGTGCACTGTGGAAGACCTAGGGGTTAGGCTAAGGGGATATAACTTCAGTGCATCCACCATGGTGCCATCTGGACCAGCCTTCACTCATGCCAGAAGATTATTTAGTCTCCATAATTCCCCCACCCACATGGCACAGGCATGCAATGACATCGGGGATGCTGCTGCACATGCTTCCACATGCTGCACATCTGACATCAACCCATGCTGATACACACTGTGACCCATCGAGCGTGCACCAACCCCTGGCCACTGCCAGGAGCCAGTACCTCAGTGGTCGTCCCTTCTCACTCTCCTCAGAGGAAGACAGCAGTCCATGGGACACTCAATGGAGTTTTCAATGACAGGAAAAAGGTAACAGAATGGCCTAGGGATCAGGGGTCAAGCCAAATGCATGGACCAGATGCTACAGGAGGTTGACATGGAACTAACACAGAGCCACAGTGACACCTGCAGGAAAAGGTAAACTCTTGCACCCCAATCTCTGCATTGCTAGAAGATACCCTATCACAAAGTTGTGGGTGGGGCTTGAAAATGACCAGACTTTATCTAATATACCCATGTTGAACATCAGTGCAGTTAAGCAGTTTAGCTTGGAGTCAACAGCTGGAATCACACCACTGTCACTGGCAGCCTCTTGCCTAAGTAGTTTTGCAGGATAGCCGAGCAGTCACTCTCTTCATCATCAAGGCACACAGTCTTTGCAAAACCCTTCTGTTTAAAATGCTAGATCACACAATCAGACCCCAGACAGAGTTGATAAGAAAATAATAAATGTTCATGTAATAAAAACAACACAGTACATTCTACACTTTGTAAGATCTTTGAACTGCAGACAATCCCAACAATAAAATTGGGTGGTTTACAGAAAACACTAGATACTGTTGTTCTAAACAAAGTTAAGCAACAGAGTTTGTAGCAAGTTTGTGATCAAGTCAGTTCTCTGAAGATCCTTTTACAAAAGTCTGCAGGTGCTTCCATTGTGAAAAGTCTTGATTTCCAAAAGTCTGACTTAAAATCAGAATTTTCTGTTCAGTATGTAAAAAATCAGTTTCCACAACACCACAGGTCTTGGGCCCGATTCTAGAAAAGTTACTCCTTGTGTAAGAGCACTTGCAACATGTAGAATGGTGCAAGTAGCAACTTACGCCAGCAGTTGCGACTTGCACTTTTCTACAAAATGGCATGCAACATGTCGTAGGCCACTTGCACTAAACAGCCGTTACACTGGCAGTTACACCATAGACCCCCTGCGACCTGGCACTAGGTCATTTACAGCAGCAGTTGAGCCCCATTCCAGAAGGGTAGCAACAAAGGCCCCAATGTCGGGATTCTACAAAAACCTTCGGAGGAGAACCGGCATCGTAAGTTACACCTGCATTTAGCTGGTGTAACTTACATACGTCCTCTGAGGGCTCTGTAGAACCCAGTCCATGTGCCCTTCCATGCCCAGACTGCCCGCATTGTTGCTCCAAGGGGCACCACAGAAACAGTTCTAGACTCGTGGCCATGATACCACCCCATCCCACTACTGTACATGCCCCGCACAATAAGTGCCCCTGCAGGACTGCCCACATCAGCTGTCCCCAAATCCCTGTGCATGTAATCCCCACAGGGCTTCCCACACCCCCAGCCTCTGAATCCCCTGGTGTAGCATGCCCCTCAGGGTGGCGCTGCCATCCCCCCACCTGTGCCTTGATCCCCGTGTCACAGGCTTCAAAAGCAACAAATACCCTGCCCTGGTAGTCTAGTGGCCCCCCACCCATTCATGCCAGCCTATCCAGCACACCTCCCCCACCCATCCTCAGCCAGCCACTGGCACAGCCCATCTCTCACCACCCCAGCCAGCTGTCAACTGAGCTCAGTAAGATCGTGTACTGAAAAGATGGGTGTGGGGTGCTGGGTGAGCTGGCATGGCTGGGTGGGGGGCCACTAGACTACCAGGGCATGTCAGAGTGTATGCCACATTTGTAGTGGGTGACTCAGGGTCAGGGAGTGGGTGGGGGTTGACTACACCACCCTGTAGAGCATATCTATGGATGTTTTGTGGGCCAGTTGGTGTGGCCAGCCCTGTGGGGCATTTCTATGGCTGTTTCAGGGACCAATTCATGTGGCCAGCCCTGTGAGGCATTTCAATGGCTGCTTCGGGGGCCTCTTGGTGTGACCAGCCCTGCAGGGAGTTTCTATGACTGTTTTGGGGGCCAGTTGGTGTGGCCAGCCCTGAGGGGCATTTACTGGAGGCTTGGGGGGGCAGGCAGTGTGGGCAGCCCTGAAGGGCAGCTACTGTGGATTGCTGGACAGGGGAGTGCACTTGTGACCTGCGGCCGTGGGTTGCAACATGCTCACCAGGTAAGCCCTCTGTTCGGGGTACCTGGCCATATGTCGCAAGTCACAGATCTTTGCTGTGGAGACCCTGCTTCTTCATAGGGCACAGGGTTAATGTCACAGTTGCGGTTGGCACAAGTTGTGTTTGGTGGTGACTTACGCCAACTGTCTAGAATCGGGCCCCTTGTTCTAAAAGTAGAACCAAAACCCCATATATTTCAACCCAAAGTATATACTGTGAAAGCTTAAAATCTCAACTCTGAGACCATCCAAGTCTTTCAGCTGTTGACTCCAAGCTAAACTGCTTAACAGCACTGATGTTCAGCATGGGTCTATTAGATAAAGTCTGGTCATTTTCAAGCCCCACTCACAACATTGTTATCAGGGCATCTTCTGACAAAAGAGATTGAGGTACAACAGTTTACCTTTTCCTGCAAATGTCACTGTGGTTCCATGTCAGGTTCCATGTCAACCTCCTGTAACATCTGGTCCACACATTTGGCTTGACCCCTGACCCCTAGGCCATTCCATTACCTTTTTCCTGCCATTGGAAACTACATGCTCAGTTTTATCTAATAGTTCACATCTTTTTGAATCATAAACTTACCAGTCCCTTATCTGGAGACGTACCAGATCCACCTTGGCTGTTACAGAAATTCTCAACCTGAATCTGTCATGAACCTGTTTGCAGAGATGATCCCCTTTGAATCCCGCCACTGACAGCCTCTTGCCTAAGTAGTTTTGTAGACAAATTGGCCTGAATACAGATTTTTTCAAATGAATTCAAAAACATGTCCATATACCCCCAACCCCCTTTAAACTCAGCCATTAATTTTGAATTTAACTTGTAGCCTAGTCTTGGAGATTCAAACCCAACCCCACCACATACATGTTCAAGGGTTTTTGGGGTTGCTGTCTGTTGCAGCATCAGTTTTTTCAGCTTGAACTCTCTCTGTCACTGCCTTTCTTCGGCCTCTGCCTCTCTCTGTTGCTGCCTGTCCTGGAGTTCCATCCCAAACCTTTTTTGTTGCATCTCAGACCTTTTGTGCTCATTCTCAAGCTGTTTCTCCTGCATCTGCAGCCTCTTCAGCTCCAGCTCTTTGTCTGCACATGGCTCCCTCTCCTCTGTGCTCTGGGCATTTGGAGTCACCACCTGTGGCTCTCAGTGGGAGGAGGCACTTCCTTCATCTCAGCTGCCATAAGGGCTTCCATGATTTGCTTTTTATTTTTGTTTTCACTAGGAATGCCCTTCTCCCCACAGATCTTCCTCACTTGTTCCAAGTTCATAGTGCCCTACTGGGAAGACATTCTTCTATACTACACTACTGCAAACAAATTTCTTTTTCTCCTTTCCAAATTCTACCATTGATTGTGTGAAGATTTTGTAAGACCATTCAAAATCCCAGTAGCTGGAACCAAATCTGTGTAGCAGATACAAACTATGCCTATGTAAGATCTCCATGTCATAAGCCTGCAAGGCAATACTCCATCTCAGCCCTTTATTTATGGCAAAGCCTGGAATTACACCACTAGCGGTGCATGATGTAGACAAGGGGACCCAAGCACCCATTCATAGGACAGCTTACCAGGTGTCAGAGACAGTCCTCAAGGACACTAAGAAGGAGGTGGGGGAGATGCTGTATCTAGGGGTGATCCAGAAATCCCACAGCCCTGGGTCTCACCTGTAGCCCTTGTACCAAAATCAGATGGTACTACATGGTTCTGCATAGATTATCATGGGCTTAACATCATCATGAAATCTGACGCTCACATAATGCCATGCACAGATGAACTGCTAGACAAACTAGGAGGGGCAACAAATTTGACTACAGTAGAAAGTTTTCACTATCTATATGCTGTTGTGATCAAATCTGTCATGAGCCTAACCTCATGGGGTGCAGCAGGGCCTTCTGTTGGCAGAGAGGATACCTCTTTTTACAGAACTCATGAGCAGTTGTAGGGTTCAGAAAGAATCTCCAACCTTCCTTTCCCAGTGGGAGGGTGGAAACTGTAGTTTTGAGTTCCCTTGACTCTGCACCACGTTCAGGGTTTGAATCCCACCCCTGCCACTGGCAGTCTCTTGCCTAGGTAAAAGTGTATTGTAGAAAGTGATTTTCACAAACCACAAAATTAGATCAAACTTTATCATCTATACCACCTCCTACTCATACCAAAAGTGTGGGAAATGTAAGTGTTGCCTACATGCCAGAAACACTAAGAATTTTATGAATCCTTCTATGAATAAAGTGCATGAAATAAAAGATTTTATTAGCTGCTGTACTACAGAACTGATATATATGTTTAAATGTTCCCGTGGATCATTCCACATTGTGTGTACTATTAGACAATTCCTAGTATGAATGGAGATGCACTTATGGGCATTGGAAAAGAATGACGGAACACATACAATTGTACAGCATGGTAATTGAAATAGTGATACTGATCATGATATTACATTTTGGGGTTGGAAAGGACTGCTGTGAGACTGTGTGAGGAGTAACTGACAGAGAAAAATAGGACTTTTTGAATATTTGAATTAAAGGCAAGAGTGGGGAGCGGCTTGAATTTTTGTATTGATTTGGTTTCTTTTTTATGATATAGACTAATATGTGTGGAATTTGAAAATGAGTTGTGCCACTAGTTGAGCTGGTGTATGCCAGGCATAAACTATTTAATATATTCCTTGCAGTTAAAGATATATGACAAGCACTATCTGTATGCTGGTGTTTGCATTCTATACTCCAGATATAATAGTTTAGAAAAGCATTTAAATATACTGAATGTGAGTTTCCTTGTTAAATTCTGGTAAAGAAGGATTGGTGTAATATGCTTGGCACACCAGTTCAAATAGTTAAATGCATTCCTCTGTGAAAAGAACTATAACTTTTCCATCATTTGGAAATACTTACTCTAGATGAAGATAGACTGGAAGAAATACTCTCCTATAAGTACTTAGGAGAACAAATTGACAGTAAACTCACCTTTACTGAACATATAGCCAGCATTGTAAGTAAGGTCAATATTAGATTAGGAGACGTTGGTAGGCAAGTTTCTATTTTATCAAAAGAATCACAAAATTGGATAACAAAGCAGCTTCTTCTGCTTACCCTGGAATATAGAAACCTGATGTACTGGCATACAGAATGCTAATTCTGCAGCAAAACCTTTACAGTGATTGTGTCAATGCCAACAACATCAACACATCACTGTAAAGTCCACCCAGGACCCTGGCACTCTTTCCCCCATCCTGCACCCCTCACTAAATCAACTCCCAGTCAGAGTTGGAAATCCCTAACTCCGGGATGTGCTGGGGTACAGCACCCCCACATGAGGGGTGCGGGACAAAGCCCCCCCAAAAAAACACAGACAGGTTTCCAGAAAGATTTATGCCAACCACAATATGCGGTCAAAATAAATCGGTTGCTGTAATGTCGGTCGACAACATTTTTTTTTATTTCTTTTTTTATTAAGAGAAGCACAGTGGATATAGATAATACATACATGCACAGGCCATTAATACGTCAACATGTAACAAATACATTTAAACTAGATTGTAAATAACCTGTACAGATAATAGTCAGTTGATCCATAAGTGAAAGAATGAGTACCCTAAACATTACTGTAATTTTTTAGGATGAAGTTAATTTCACAGAAGGTCTTCGTCCACACAGTAAACACTAAACAAGGACTCCTCTATGTAATGTGTGATTTACAGTGCTATCTGCCTCCCCATCCAGACATCCAAGACCTCTTCTCCCCTCCATGGCACAAATTTAGGATCATGCTGTGCCATATAGAAAACCCATTCTTGACATTTTTCCATGAAGGATGTTTGTTTATCATGTGATCCAAATAGAGATTTTGGCTAGCTCTAGCAATACATAATCACAAACACCTTGTTTCTTAAGATTAGATATATTTCTTTATTCTGAAGTCCCAACGTTCACCTGTAAATCAGACTTCTTCTGGGGAACTATAAAAAATTTATACAAATTTTATATTAATTCCAACATTGGAAATAAAGTTATTTTCTAATTATTTAAAGATCAGAATTCCATTACCATATGTTGAATCCATGTTAAGCAATAATATAAAGCTTCTCAAAATGTCATCAAAATAAATGTCAAACAACTTAAATTCAGTGTAATGCAACACATACTTTTAAACACCCATTTTCCAGCTCATTTAAATCACCCTAAACCAGCCACCAATTTAAATTGCTTGTGAATAACATTGCCTTATTTTCTAATTGAGTGTGGAGACACACAGCTGCTGCCTAGGCTGTTCATTCATAAGTGATTCTTCCTAGTGTTAATGCGTTAAAAATTAAAAAAAGAAGAAACATATTTTTTATGTTTTATTATTTTTTGTTAGCATTTCCTTCTTATTTTTAAAGTTTTTGTTTTAATATTCTTTGAGGTAATAATGGTACCATGCTGTTTACTTGTTTAATATTTCCCCATACTTCATCTCAAGTTTATATTTAAATGAGCAAGCTGATGCATCATTGGGAGCTTCCCCTGTAAGTCAACAACAATATGCATTTTATTGTCCTGAATCGCTATGTAAATAGGGATCTTCAGATTAAAATACTCTCCAAATCTGCATATACCAGTGTTCACATCACTTAAAGTAATCTGCTAATTTCTAAATTGTACTCAGTTATTTCAGTGTGCGTACTAAGTATTTTAAAATGTGCTTTCAAAATATTGAAAAACTCAGTTTGGTGCATAATGATTATCACCCTGTTTTCCATCCTATGGTGATTTCCCAGAAGAACTGTTTTATTGTTTGACCATTGGACCTGTTTTGGTGATCCAAGATTGCTTTCTGGAAGTTTGCCATTGAATCATTTGAAAAGGCTATTACAACCAGTTAAACACGTTATACAACTTTGAACAGAACCTCCAGGACTTTGTGCTTTTTCATGGTATTATTTGTGTTAAATTAATTATTTTTCAGAAAAAATAATTTCTTTGGGCAATGAAGTAATTCATTAGTATTGTATTTTTTCTTTAACCTTTTAAAAATCGTTAATCTCGATATTTCACGGAAAGTCTCAGTAAACTGTAACAATGGCAGCATTTAATGCGGTAGGAGGAAATGTTGAGGCAGGCTTTACATTCTGCACATTTACTGAAAGTGAACAATAAGACTTATTTAAACTTATGAAAGGTGATAGGGATATTTCCCAATTAGATATTGACAGTGTGAAAACATTGAAGAATAAAGTAGAAAATTTAAAGAACAAGGATTTGAGATTGGATCTACATGGGTTGACATTGGCTAAATATCTGGAGTTTAAATGAATACTAAGGGGCCTAAGGGTGGCCATTGACCCATTTAGGAATTCAGGATGATATACTCAACAAAAAATGGGTTGGTATTTGGACATGCTGTAGTGTTGACTTCATGTATGCCCTTATAAAGGTGGTCATTAGAACAAGAAATAAAGTTACATAGGAAATTCAGGAATGTCAGAACTTTATTCGGACTTTAATAAAACCAGAAGAATTAACAGAATGGCTATAGGATGTTAATAAAAAACTTAAAGATTATCAAAAAAAATTAAGGGAAATTAAAATTCAAAAAGTTCATCGGGATATGGCTGATTACAAAAATAGTAGAATATATATGTACAAAAAATGTAATAGGAGATTTACCAGAAACATGGATTCGAGCGCTGATTGTTCTGGAAGTTATGCTAAGAGTAGTCATCAGAGTGGTACACAAAACCCTAGGGAACCTTTTGTAGGAACAGAGGGATCTCAAGAGGTGTTAGTGTGTACTATGGAACAAACACAGGAGAGAATAGAGGGCAGGGACCCAGAACAGGGTCCTTCAGACAGGTACAAACTTAGGAGAAAAGAAAAAAACTATAGAAAACAGAGGAACTGGAGAACAAACTGGAGGAGGAAGAGGAAGGGGCAACAGAAAGTACTGGAGACGATGGAGACAGTATTCTTTAATTTAATTGATAGATCACTATCAGATGATGAAAAGAAGGTCCTATCAAGGGGCCTGTCCTTCTCAATTAGTAAGGAGATTAACCCTTTCCAAATTGAGATAGATTTGCAATGATCTTTTAGGAAATTATGTTTGAAAGTTTAATTTGCACACACTGGCCCAGATATTCAAACTGCGCCCAAAAAGTGCACAACAGCAGGAGCAAGCACAAGTCCATTGTGCCCATGTGCAAGAGGCACAATATTCAAAAACTACACTGGCTAAGATGTGCCTACAGCCGACGACTGAATATCGCACCACCTGTGCCATAGCGCAACTAGGGAGGTGAAGCTGAGCATATCTGATGCACCATAGTGCAACAAGGTATGTTCAGCTGAGCAGTCCAGATGCACCATAGCACAACCAGGGATGCCCCCCAGCAGCAGGGCAGCAATGCAACAGCACAACCAGGGATGCAGGGGCCCACCACCCATGCCACAGATGGGCAGAGGAACACACAGCAGAACAGACATCGTCCCCTCACACCCCATGCACTGCACAACTGGGGGAGGGCTATAATAACCACTGGCCCATGGAGACCAGCAACCAACCCACAGCTGGGCCATGGTGCCCCATCACACCCCCTGGCAAGCTGTGACTGGCTCACAAGGAGGGCCAATCACCCCATGCTACACCGTCCCACCAATGCAGAGCACACCCTGCACTGTGACCCCCAGACACATTGCCCAGGAGCAGCGTCCACCAGTGCAGGATACCCCATGCATGCCACCACCCCCACTGTGACAATGCAACCCTGTGCACCACAGAACCATGCAAGGCAGCACCACCACGAGCACCCATCAGTGGGTGGCAGCACACGGCGATGCAATGACTACATAGCATACACAGTGCCACCACACACAGCCCCCTGAGGTACAGCTGAGAGACCGACCATGCGTCGGCACATGAGGTACCCCACACGTGACAGGGCATGCCCCAGACCTCACCACCAGTGGTACAGCACCCTGCACACCCTCCCAAGGACACACCCTGACCCAGCACTGGCCACAACAGCCAGCGCAAACACCCACAGTGGTGCATGGAAGCATGCACCACACCAGATGCAACACAGTGCATGGACAAACACCCACCCATACCCAAGGGCACACCAACACAGGGACACAGCAGCGGGGCAACCAAGCCCCCAGTGTGTGGCCATGGAAACTGTGTACATATGGCCAGCACTCCTCTATGGCACAGGAGTGCCAGCCACCCTGCACAGGCACTGTGGAGCTTTACGCCACCAGCATTTACCCAGAGCACAAGTGACAGACAGTGGTGCATATCCCCTGCAACACACACAAGCCACAGCATGGAGGTGGGACAACAATAACAGAGGCCACAGTGTCACCCAAGGCAGACATGCACCACACCAGTGGCAGGAGATAACCCAGCATTGTGACAGGTACAGTGGCTGTCCTGCATGGACAGCCACCACTGACATGCCAGCAGACCGTGCAGGTCACAGACATGCAAGGGTGTCAGCTGCACTGGCCATGGATGGGCTGACAGGTGTGCCATGGACAAAGAGCATGCACCATGGACCACTGCACACAGTCATCCAGTGCACAGGGAACAACACACACACCACAGACAGTGACTGATAGCTACTCCCACACCATAGTCACGTCCCTACGGACACACACACAGGCACATGACTGCACCACCCTTGATGCCATGCACACCACTGCAGCTGAGCACCTATAGCCCACTGCAAATCAGAGACCATCACAGTAGGCGTATCAAAAGAAATGTATTTTAAAACAGCAAACAAAACTATGTACAAGTATTTACAAAGGTTTGTGGATTGGGACACAAACAAAGTGGAGGTGGGTAAGGGGCAGGGGTGAACAAATGGTAGAGGGAAGGAAGGGTGTGAGGGTGTGTCAAGGGGGTAGGGGAAATCAGGGGCAGTTCAAAGCTCAGCAGGAGCCCCACTCCCCACTCCGGCTTCTCCTCCTGCCATGACATCTTCGGACACCGATCCTGTCCAACCTTTCAAGGATCTACAGGGATGCCCTGGCTACCTGGAGAATCTCCCTCAGCACCACCCTGATCTCCTGCAGCTGCTGTCCACCTAGGACAAGGGAGCAGAGTCAATAGGTTTGAATGCAAAGCCCCACGCAGCCCACCCACTGTGCATGGCATACGGCTGTGGGACATGCTTCTGTGATGGTGTGTGACCACCCACAGTGATCGAATCCATATGACCTGCCCACCCAGGTGCACACAGCCATGTGGACTGCTGCACACACCCACCAGCCAAGTCCTGCACAGCACCACCATGGCTGTTCAGTGACATGGCTATATGGTGCGAAGGCAGTGGCACAGCCAGGTACCCGGTGCACGCATAGACCACCATTGACACACTCCCAGACATGCAGTGCCACTGGAAAATGCTGACTGTAACAAGTTGCATGCATGGCAGTGGTGTCAATGGATGGTGGCCATGCCCCGCTGCCTGACCTGTTACACAGCATGCAATAGTAATCATGGATGTAAGGCACTCACCATCATCAGGCTGGTCCCTCTGCCTCTATGGTCCTTCGCCCCTCTTGGAGTGACTGTCCTCCTGCTGGCACCTCCTCTCCCTCATCAGCCATCGCTCATCTGGGCCTAAGTTGCAAACATGGAGAGAGGAACATCAGTACAATCCTGTAGCAAAGTCCCCCTGCCCCCTTGTGTGTGTAGTCCCACACAGCCAGACCCACCCACCCCACACCATGATAACACCACCACAGCCAACACATGCAACCGTGATACCCATATGAAAGATGAAAGTGCATGGATGTTGCACCTACCTGGCCATGGAACCATGCCCCTCCTGGCACGTGCCCACAGGTGGGCAAGCAGGTCCAGGTCCCTCCGCCTCAGGTCCCCATATCTGTGGCGGCACTGCTCCACCATCTGCCCCATTCCTGTGGCCTCCTCCAGGGCATCAGCCACCTCCTGCCACACCTGACTCCTGGACCTGTCCAGGGGTGCCTCACCAAACAGTGGGCCAACAAGTAGCTCCACAATGGCAACCAAGTTTGCCATTTCTACCTGGCTCCACTGGGCAGCTCTCCTCCGCTCCATCTTTATTACTCGTTAGAGTCAAAATGGCGCTCTGCAGTGTGGTTTCACCACGTGTGCAGATGCTGCGCGGTACAGCGCTGCCATTCCCTATTGCTCTGTCACTGAACAGCGCAATAGTGGTGCACCCATGCCTGACACATGGCGCCTAGGGGCAAAGGTCAGGCACAGGGTCAAGGGTCTCTGGCGCACGGGCAGCCACAGTGCGACTGGAACCCAATGCGTGTAATGCGATTGGGTACCTGTGTGCCACCTCCTGAAGCGGCCTACCGTGCTGTTGCTCCAGTGCGCCTACGATGCCCCAGTGCCACAGCGCCAATATAAATTAACAGTGTTGTAGCGCCACTGGCACAATGGTGGCTGTGCCCTGCATTGCCTCCCGCACACCACCTCAGCAGCGTGGCAAGTGCCTGCATCATCAACCCGGGCATGCACAGTTAGGTGTGTACTGCGCATGTCACAGAACTGCGCCCTTGGCTCAGCACGTTCAACACAATTGCGCAAAGCGCAAAAGTGTGATAGTCAGCCGTCATATGCAAATCAGCTAATCAGCCATTCAATGGCGCAGTCACTGCATTTGCATCCACTTAAAGTTGCACCTCACCTCATTTGCATGGGTTGCGCTATAAAAGTGCGACATTGGGCTGCACTGGCCATAGTCGGTTACTGCAGCCTATTGGTGAGTTGCATGCTGTTTAGGAGTGTGGACTCTGGATTTTGGGACATGCATGGGACTGCACAGTCACAGGTAACACCTGTCATTCTCACAGGCTGAATCATGACTGAGCGAGTTGTGGAGGAAGAGGAAGAGAGTTGTGGGAGGAGGAGGAGGAGGCAAAATTTCACAAAGGCCAAGACGGATGCCCTGTTTGAGGCCTACCTGGACCAGGAGCCACTTCTCAGTGGACGCCAGGGAACACCACAGGCCCATGATGCTGCATCAGAGGAGGTGGTGCATGCTGTGAATCTGCATGGCAGCCACCAGCATTCCGTGCAAGAGTGCAAGAAGAAGATGGGCACAGACAGGAGGAGGATTAAGGAGAAAGTGGCTGCCATCAGGGCAGCATGATCTGCAATAGGTGGGGGACAGTTGAAGGTGCTACGCCTGACTCCACAGGAGGAGAGGGTTGCTGGCAGCATGCAGCATTGTGTCACTGAGGGTGTTCCTGGTGGTGGATTCCAGATGGATGGTAGCCCGTCACTGCATGGTAGGTCATGGTCTGTCTACTGGGGGGAACAGGGTAGGTCACATGCAGTAATGCGACTTTGTTTTCCCTTACAGTTCCTGAGTATCTGCATGGGTCAGCGGTGGTGGACCTCTCCACTGAGGCAAGTCAGATGGAGATGGAGGAGGGCCCATCCACCTCCACAGGAATACGCAGCTCAGTACGACAGTGGGTCCGCCTGGATGTCCAGACTGATGTTGTTGGAGCAGGTGTGGAGGAGGCCCCTGCCCGTATCCCAGCGTGTCAGCGTCCACGGATGCAAGCATGCTGTGACTCAGGCTGGTGCCGGGTCCATCACCGATGATGATGTCGCTAACATCATGGGCAGTGACACGTGTGTGCCACAGGATGGCCACACAGCAGGTAACATTGTGGCCATGGCTGTGGGTGGTGCCATCATGGAGGCCTGTGTGTTATCACAGTCCCAGCCTGTGCCTGTCAGCACCGGTGGGTCAGCAATGGTGTGTGTACAGGACAATGGGACTGTTGTGGCCACTGCAGCAGCACCAGTGAGCCCTGGGGAGCAGTAGCCAGAGGGGCAACATCAGCAGTTGGCAAATGGGCTTGGGGGTACAGTGTCAGGGGGGGCGGCATCATTGCACCACCTATGGACGTGCCCAGGCCTGGTCCTGGTGTGCAGTGCCCACCCTCAATGGGTGCTGACTATCAAGGCCGTGCACACCCTGAGGGACAGAATGCTGATCAGGCAGAAGACCTCTTGGATGAGCACACCCGCATACTGCAAGCATCAGTCAATCAGCAGATGTGGCTTGTGATGGCAGTGGATGCACTGATTGTGGCTCTGGAGTGGGCAGAGGAGCGTCGCAGCAGAGAAACTGCTCTGCTCCTGGCAGGGATGGACCAGATGCAGGAGGATGTGACCGCTGCCATTGACAGGCTGACACATACAATCACAGCTGCCATGGCCACAGGGGGCACACAGATATTTGCCCATGCAGCGCAGACACCATGTAGTGCAATGTCAACCCCCCCATTCCCGGCATCATGTGACACCCTCCTTGTCGACACTGCGTTCAGCTGTGGGCATCCAGAGCAAGCCTGGTGCAGACACGTTCAGTGTGCTGCAGACCCCTGTGCGAGCATGGTCGCATTCACGCAGTGGAACCCCTGGGGAACCATCGGTGACACTCCATGAGGCCAGTGGTCAGCCCCTCAGTGCTGGCGGATCTTGGCAGGGCCACCCACGCATCCATGGTGGCTGGCGCACTGTGGCACATGACTGACCTGTCTCTCAATGTGGCTTCTGTCTGATGCTGCCCTGTGTGCATTATGTCATTCAGCGGGCAATGCACTGGTGGGTACCCGGCCCTACACGCAGACACACAGTCCATCTGCACACCCTCCTGGCTGCTGTCCACAGTTGCGTATGCATAATGATGCCTGCATTGCGCTGTACACCAATGTGCAATGGTGCCCAACATTTGACACACGCACAATGACAGGCAGTGGGCGTGGTGGTCTGTGGACATGTGTGTGGCTAGGGGTGGCATTCTGGGTCGGTGTGCCTCCTACCCTTTGTGCATGTCTGGTGCATTGTGTGTGTGTGTGTGTCTGTCCACGTGCCATGTTAGACCTCACCCATCCCTTGTGTTGTGTGTGGTTCCATGCCCGGCCACTTCCCTTGATGGCATGCACCCCTGGAGTGTGTCCATGTGAGTTTGTGGGTTGTGCCTTAGCCACTGGTGGTTGCACATGGCCCCATGACTTACCTGGGTTGGCTGAAGTGCTCCTCCATGATGGTGTCCTGATGCAGCTGTGCCAGCCGGAGCAGTTGGGGGTCCCGTCACCCAAGGGGGGGCTGCCCATCACCATTGTCACTGGTGTCCTCATCGTCCCCATCGCTGTCCCCCTTTTCGACCTGTATGGCTATCCCACATTCATTGGCCATGTTGTGCAGGATGCAATAGGCCAGGAATAGCCCACAGGCCTTTGAGGGGCTGTACTGTAGGGCACTGCCAGAGGTGTCCAGGCAACGGAAATGTGCCTTTAGCAACCCGAACACCCACTCGATGACATTACATGTGGTGGTGTGTGCCTCATTGTAGTGTTGCTGTGATGGGGTCATGGGCTGCTGGTATGGTGTGAGCAGCCAGGGACTGAGTGGGTATCCACTGTCACCTGTGTGTAGAGGGTGGAGGTTAGTTTGGTGATCAGCATCGCCCTGCCCCGGGCCATGTAGGCCACTAACCATGTCACCTCTGACCATGCCCCTTCCAAGCCCTATGTTTGTCTGTGTGGTTTGCACACTCACCCACTAGGTGGCCAGTGGGGATGTCCCCACTCTCAAATCTGTGGCACAGTGCTGACTAGTGCCAGATGAAAGCATCATGTGCTCCCCCAGGGTGCATGGCACAGACATTGATTATATGCTCCCTGGCATTGCACACCACCTGGCAGTTGATGCTAGCATAGCCCTTGCGATTCATGTATGCGGCCCCTTCAGGGCCAGGTGGTGTGCGGATGGCCACATGGGTGCAGTGTATTGCCACTAGCATGCCAGGCATATGTGCTACCCTCTGGAACTCCTGTATGTTTGTTGTGCGCTCTGCCAGTGTGCTTGGGAAATGGATGTACTCCGCAGCATGTGGCAGCAGTGTGCTGAGGAATTGGGTGAGGTGGCATGATGCAGCCAACTGGGTTATGCCTTTGGTGTCCCCTGTTGGTCTCTGGAAGGTACCCGTGGTGCGCAAGCACATGCAAGCTGTCACTTTAGTCTCCACTGACAGAGCATGGCTCTGTCATGTGGGTGCCTGCATCACATCACTGCACAGCTCACAGACACATCTCAGAATTGTCCTATTCAGGTGGAACGGGCCCACGATCTCAGTATCACTATACAGCTTGAAGCTGGTGCGGGCTCCATACTGCCTGTTGGGGGCATACCGCTGAAAGGCCCTTCCACGGCCACACCCCCCCCGCTGCCTGCATTCTCACCCCCCTCATTACTGCCTCCATCTGGATGGTGGCACTGGTCATGTCCCTGGCTTGTGTTCACCCCCCCGGCAGCTGTTTCTGTGTTCCCCCTGCTGTCCTGGCTGCTACTTCCCCTGCACCGGGAACACCTGACTGTGTTGGCCTCACTGCTGTGTGGCACTTCCCCCTTCTGCACTGTGGATCCCCACACCTTCCCCTGAGCCTCTGGGTTCCAGATGCCCTTTTACTGTCCTGCCCTTTGTGTGTGTGTTGCCTGTGTGGCTGGCTATAGTTCAGCAACTTGTGGCTCCCCTGTAGTGTTCTTGCACCTCTCCCTTGTTCCTTTTTATTTTGGCTCATTTCTGCTATGGTGCAACTTCCGTTTGCTCCCCTTTTGCACATGGCACATGTTTTTGAATATTGCACTGCGCCATTTATGCATGGTTCCTCCCCCTTCAGTTGCCCTTACATTCATTATCATTGCACTGTTGCTCAGCGTGATTTGGGAGGTGCAACTGTCTCCCACTAAATATTGCAGAATGGCACATTTTTGGACTTGCGCTGGTGCAACCCTATTGTGCATGTCGCAACCCTTTTGAATATCTGGGCCACTGTGTGTTCCAATCCAGAAAAAAATGAGTTTGAAATTATCCATGGGCTTTAAATCAAAATATATGCCACAGGTAGGTAGCAATAATGCAGCTGAACACTATATAAAGATAGTATACCAACAAATTAAAAAAACAACTTTCTAATAATTAGAAATTGACACACTTTAATTTAACAAAAAAGGAAAGAGTTGCACTTTATGGTTAGAACAAGATGACAATATAGTCATTAAACCGGCCGATAAAGGGGGTTCCATTGTTATTCAAAATTTAGAAGATTATAGAAAGATGTGTCAGGTTCTTCTTCAGGATAATTTGAATTAACGATCCCTACCTAGGGATCCCCTTCCTGAAATCAAATCTTTAATCTCTGATTCCCTCCTTGAAATGGAAACAATGGGTTGGCTAAAACAGTGGGAAACAGAAATATTGGAAAGCCCCTTTCCCAGGACCCGTGTTTTTTATTCTCTCCCTAAAATTCATAAAAATGATGAGACACCACCAGGGAGGCCAATAGTCTCTGGAATAGGCTTGATACTTGAACCATTGTCAAAGTATGTGAACTATCATTTGCAGCCATTTATTGAGCATATTCCCTTCTATTTAAAAGATACGACTGATGTTTTAAAATTGCTTGATGAGATCAATCAACAATGTTTACCCGGAAATTCTATTCTAGTAACAATAGATGCCAAAGATCTCTATACATCGATACCCCATGATAAAGGGATGGAAACGATGGGTAAAATATCGGATCAAAGAACTGAAGGATCGCGTCCATCCACTAGGACTCTTCTAGAATTGGCAGAAATTGTGTTAACAAGGAATTATTTTAAGTCTGAAGAACAGTTCTTCGAGCAGGCTAGGGGTACCACAATGGGAAGTACGATGGTGCCAAGCTACACAAATGCTTTTATGTATGACATTGAAAAACAATATATTTTCAATACAAGAGATGCAGAACACAATTTTAAAGACAAAATTGATTTTTGGAAAAGATATATAGATGATATTATAATGATTTGGTCAGGTAGCATGGAAGAACTTGGAGAATTTCAGATTTACATGAATGCGTGTAATGTAAATCTTAAATATATGTTTAACATTGATACAGCAAAAGTGGAATTTTTGGATATAACTATATACAAAAACAGAGGACAATTAGAAACAAAACTATTTAGAAAAAAGACTGACCAAAACACAGCACTACATTGAAATAGTTTCCATCCATGAAAGCTAATAGAGAGTATTCTATACTCACAATTTTTGAGAGATAAATGAAACTGTAGTGCTGCACATAAATATGCTAAGGAAGAAAGAGAAATAGTAGAGAGATTCAAGTAGAGATCATATCAAATAGAGAAACTAGAAGGGGCATGCTACAAGGTCTCACAGATTAATAGACATGAACTTTTGAATAGAGGTAAAAATGGTACTAACGCTAAAGAAGATAGAATTGTCTTCAGCACAGAACATAACAATATGATGTCACAATTAGGAGAATTCTAATGGGGAACTGGAGAATTCTCCAGGGAGATCCAACGACTGAAAAAATATTTGAACAAATACCGATTGTTGTTTCTAAGAAGACTACAACCATCAAAGGCATGATAGTACATGCACAACATAAAAAAATTAAGGCTAAAACAACACAACTACTAGGCCTACTTAAAAATGGAATGTTCCCTTGTGGAAAATGTGTGGCCTGTGGACATACATCCAAAACAGAAATTTTTAAACATCCACATACAGGGAAGGAATTTGTAATTAAATCACCCATTACTTGTGCAACATCAGGGGTAGTATACGTTATACAGTGTACATGTGACCAACTATATGTTGGTAAAGCTATTGGAGAGTTAAGAATAAGGATCTCTAAACACAAAAGCCGTATTAGGAATAAAGATGAAAATTCCTCATTAGCTAGATACTTTAATTTAAGAGGTCATGCACCAGTACAGATTCACTTTTGGGGTTTAGAACAAGTGCCAATGCCAGAGAGAGGTGGAAACTACAACAATAAACTTAAACAGCGTGAACTATTTTGAATATATGAACTAGGAGTAACCAATGAAACATGGGGACTAAATGAGAAAGTGAATTGGCAAACTTTTTTGTAAAAAATGTTTGAATATATAATGCAGGGTAATATTTTACTTTTAGGATTTTAGAAGATAAAAATGAAGGAATTTCTGGACTGATGTTGATTGTGAATACGAGTTGAAGGAATAACTTAATGACATTTTTTGCAATAACATTTTGCACTAACAACACTCTTGTTGTGACTTTTAACATGGTTGAATATCTAAAAATGTAATATCAATGTAACGAACAAGATCAATATATATACAGTACAAGAGTGTTGTGGTGCAGTTCTGATACTGGATTGATAACTAGGGAATTAATTAACAGATAAGAAGTTTAAAATCATATAAAACAGAGTACATTTAAGCTTTCAAATGTTGCAGGCACTAAGACCCAGATGAAATATGTCCATGGAGAGAGATCAGAATTTTGCTTAGCAACAGCTTTGTTTCACTGAGCATGATGATGTCCTGTTGTCACATGACTCTTTCCACGGACATAAAGAGGTGTGGAGTAGAGAGATATGGTTGCTACCAGTTGGTAATGAGAAAGAATGCATGCTGTGAAGACTCCCCAAGTAAGCCATTATCTCAATTTTAAAAATGTGTTATAAGATGGTCATTCAATCAGAGACATCTTTAGGTATAACTTGAAGCTCATGTGAGGAAGAGTTAACCATGCAAACTGGTTTTATTGACTTAATAAACTATGCGTAGCATGTATAAGGAAAAGGTTTTAAGTATGCAACAAAATAACACAGTAAAGTAAGTAAATTACAGATTTTCACAATGATTACAAGGATGAGAAATGGTGATACTATGCACCAAATTGAGTTTTTCAATATTTTGAATTCACATTTTAAAATACTTAGTATGCACATTGAAATAACTGATTAAAATTTAGAAATTAGCTGGTTACTTTAAGTGATGTGAACACTGGTATACACAGATTTGGAGAGTATTTTAATCTTAGGATACCTATTTACATAGCAATTGAGGCCAATAAAATTCATTTTATTGTTGACTTACTGGAGAAGCTCCCAATGATGCCTTAGCTCTCTCGTTTAAATGCAAACTTGATATGAAGTATGGAGAAATATTAAACAGGTAAGCATTATAGTACCATTATTACCTCAAAGAATATTAAAACAAAAACTTTAAAAATAAGAGGGAAATGCTAACAAAAAATAAAAAGTCCTTTTCTTCTTTTTTTATTTTTTAACATATTAACACTATGAAGAATCACTTATGAGTGAAAAGCCTAGGCAGAAGCTGTGTCTCCAAACTCAATTAGATAGTAAGGCAATGTTATTCACAAGCAATTTAAATTGGTGGCTGGTTTAGGGTGATTTAAATGAGCTGGACAATGGGTGTTTCAAAGTATGCTTGCATTACATTGCATTTAAGTTGTTTGACATTAATTTTGATGACATTTTGAGAAGCTTCATATTATTGCTTAACATGGATTCAACATATGGTAATGGAATTCTGATCTTTAAATAAATTGAAAATAACTTTATTTCCAATGTTGGAATTAATATAACATTTGTATATATTTTTATAGTTCCCCAAAAGAAGCCTGAATTACAGGTGAAACGTTGGGACTACAGAATAAAGAAATATATCTAATCTTAAGAAACAAGATGTTTTTGATTATTTCTTGCTAGAGCTAGCTGAAATCTCTATTTGGATTTGATGACCTGATTATTTATGGTGAGCTCCACTGATTATTACAAGAAATACACTCTATGGCAATTTCCCAGAACAACTGTTTGATTATCAAGTAATCCAGCCATAAGGCCTTCTAACTTATATATATATATATATATATATGTATACATCTATATATATATATATATATATATATATCTATCTTACAGGCAACCAACTCTGTTTAATTCATTAATTAGGGTTGTTGCACAGCAAAAAAAGTGATGAAATTCAGTGTTAGGTTGAAAGCCCCCCTTTAACCCCAGCCCACACCCCCAACCAGCATTGGGGTGCGCAATGGGGTTGCTGGCCCTAGCTCTCACCCCATCAGATGTGTGAAGAAGCAGAGGTATAGGAGAATGGGGTGACAGTTAGGACCGAGAACCCCAACACGCACCCCGATGCTGGTTGGGGGTGTGGGAAGGGTGGTCCAAGGGGGGTTTTCAACCCTAACACTGAATTTCCTCACTTTTGTCACTGTGGATCAACCCTAACTAATGCATTAAACAGAGTTTTTTGCCTCTAGTTTACCTTCTTTTTGAGAAGTATAATGAGAAATAGTGAATGCAATGCGGTGGCCGGAGCACAGGGCCCTTCAAGCCCCGTGCTCCTGCCATGTGATGTCTTGTCACATAGTAACACGGTGCCCACAGACGCAAATCATAATGCACATGGTGATGTAGATGGTAAAAGTAAGTGAAACGGTTATGGAACTGCAAGCAGAAGTAGTAAGGGTAACCGTAATGTAAGCACACAGGCTAGTTTTCCCCAAAAGCTGCATAGAGAAAGACAGTGAGTACAAAGAATGTATGCATAATAATGGGTCTCGGAGCAGAAAATGAGAAGTTGGAATAGTGAATTGCTTATATTTCCGGAACCGTAAGACGTAGAAAAAAAATTAAAAGTCATATGATTTATGACTTTCCTGGCTAGTTTTGTACTTAGCCCCTTCCAGGGTGCTAAGCATTTTTCAGACAAAAAGTCTGTATCTCACACCGTTTCCGAGATACAGGCCCTGAAAGGCGTGGCAAACGCCGTAATGTTATCCTATGGGAAAAAAAGAGAAGTTCAGAGGTGCCATAACTTTGACTCCCTGTAATATTTGTTCACCAAACCACTAAAAGGCACATCTGTGTGTTGTTGGCTGTCTTCCTTCCAAATTTCAGCCCAAAAGACCAAGCCATTATTTTGCAGCAGGGCGCCAAAGGATTTCTGCAATGCATTGGATGCTGTAATGTTATCCAATGGGAAAAAGCATAAACTTTGCATAAACTTTGGGGTGCCATAACTTTCCCGCCATGTAATATTTTTTCAATGCTATGCTGAAAGGCACATCTGTGAGTTGTCAGCTGCGTTCCCTCCAAATTTCAGGCCAAAGCACCAAACCGTTCTTTTGCAGCAGGGTGCCAAAGAATTGCTGTCATTTTCCCACAGCCCAGAAAAGTACTGTCTCAATTTGCGACAGCTTTCGCAAATGCATTCAACAGTGTTGCAAGTGCGACAGTACTTTGTGAAAGTACTTTTTTCAGAAATTTGAAAAACATATTTTTGGGGTGTTTTACCTGAAAATAAAGACATGGCTAGCATCCTCAGGGCCCAACTAGGTGAATAAAAAAAGAATTAGGTTGATACAGGGTCCCAATTTTAAATGCCAAGCATTTTTCTGATCACTAACTGAAAACAAAATGGTGGATTTGCGACAGTAAAAGGGCCATTTGCAATAGTAAAAAGTGCATTTGCAACACTGTCGAACTTTTTGTTAACTTTTCCCATTGACTTATAATGGGAAATTGTTTTTTGAATAACTTTTGAACCGACCCCGGCCGCACTTTCCCTGAAGATTTTAGACCGGTCGTGCAAACCGTGCGACCTGTAGGCACGACCGTAGAATTCCAGAAAAAGCGTAAATGCATGTACAGATCATGCTTAATAACTCTGCAGCCATATACCGACTGATACAAAACTTGGCAGATCCCAAGGTGTATGGGTCTTGATCGTGTATTCCAAATTTCAGACAAATCTGTCAAACGGTTGCAAAGTTATTAAGGTGCAAAATGTCTTTTAGTATTGATTTAACTCATAATGGGGTAAATGTACTAGGACAGCAGGGGTTATCCTCTATCACTGAGTCTGTCAGTTATAATCACACTAGGGTTTCGATGACTGTAATGATCAAGTTACACTGTTCATCTTCATGAGTTCATATTCACAGCCATTCTCCAGCAACTAGACAGTGTATGATGTAACTGGGTGGGACACTGTGTTGCAAAGCTGCTGCATTGCCTAGCAGAGGGAGATTATCTACTCAAAAGACAATTAAGCTATAAGGCATGACCAACAGTTATGTTAAATGGTCTGTTAATCACCCTGTAGGGGTTTAATGTTGAATGAGGCATATCCGAGTGCCACATGTCGCTAGACAGTGATAAACTGACCATTAACATAATACCTGGGAGTAGCTTATTGCTATCATAATAAAACTTTTTTAAACAACATTAAACCATGTTCATCATATGGTTAGGCTCTACATGTATGTTAATAAAAACTAAACATAAGGCTGTTACAATGTTTACAGTCAATTAGAAAGCTGCATTTCTCAAACCCTTGTTAAATTAGAGATATTATACCTGTACAACTCCTTGGTTTTGCTTAACTCTATTGCTCAGGTGGCCCACACAAGTGGTGTGGTGTGGTGTGGGGCATCGGTAGGTAAGGCCATGCAACTACTAAGTATGATACGTTGTGCAGCTGCAATCAGGGATGTGTACGTTTGGTGTACATGGCCTCAGTTTTGCTGTTGATCTCCACTGAGCATGCAGTACCTGGTCAGGTGGGTGGGGATGTCTCGTAGTACATTTAGACAATTGTTTGTTATTTCTTTCACCTGCTGCTGGATGTCTGTCATTGGTTGTGTTGACTTGGTCCTCCCCCATACTTGAATGTGTGTGTGTGTCTGTGTGTCTGTGGTGCTGGGGGGTGAATTCGGAGTTAGGGTTTTCAACCCTAACAGCGAATTTCCTCACTTTAGTCGCTGTGGAACAACCCTAACTAATGCATTAAATGGAGTTTTTTGCCTCTAATTTCCCTTTTTTTTGTGAATGATATTGAGAAATAGTGAATGTAATGTGGTGGCAGGCACTTGCCACATGATGTCTTGTGGCATAGTAACAGGAGCAGCAATGCAAACAGAAATGCTAACAGTGGCACACATGGTAACACAAGTGTGAATGATAACAGAAAGGGTAATGCACACGGTGGCGTAGACGGGAACGGTGTGCCAGGTGATGTCTGGTCACATAGTAACATGGTGCCTGTAAATGGAAATGTCAATGGGCATGGTGACGCAAAGTGAAACAGAAAGAGAAACAGTGCGGTACACACAAATGGCAAAAAAGTAACAGAAACACAAGCGCAAATGAAAATGCAAAGGATGACGCACGTGGTGGCATTGGGGTGTGCATTGGGATCATCAGCCCTAACTCTCACCCCATGACCTGTGTAAAGCAACAGAAGTATAGGAGAATTGGGTGAGAGTTAGGAATCATGATCCCAATGCACACCCCAATACGCGGTTGGGGGTGGGTGGGGTGCAAGGGGTTTTCAACCCTAAAGCGAATTTCCTCACTTTTGTAGCTATGGAACAACTCTAACTAATGCATTAAACTGAGTTTTTGCCTCTAATTTCCCTTCTTTTGAGAATGATAACAAGAAATAGTGAATGTAATGCGACAGCGGGCCGGAGGGCCCTCTGGACCCAGCGCTCCATCTATCTTGTGGCATGCTAACAGGGACAACAAGCATAAACAGAAATGCTAACAGTGGTGCACATGGTAACACAAGCACGAATGAGAACAGAAAGGTAACGCACATGGTGGCGTGAGCGGGAATGGTCTGCCACGTGATGTGTTGTCACATAGTAACATGGTGCCTGCAAACAGAAATGTCAATGGGCATGGTGATGTAAAGTGAAACAGAAAGATAAAAGAGTACTGTAGACAGAAAATGGCAAAAAATAACAGAAAGCATAGCGCAAATGAAAGCGCAAAGGATACGCGCACGCTGGTGGCTTAGAGCGTCAGCAGTAAGTGAAAGCAGATGCGGAACCTATAGCGGAAAGGGCAACAATAACAAGTAATGTAAGCGCACAGGCTGGTTTTCCCCAAAACCTGCATTGAGAAAAGACAGTGAGTACAAATAATGTATGCAAAATAATGAGTATCAGCGCAGAAAATGAGATCTTGGAATACTAAATACATTATATCTCAGGAACCGTACGACGTAGAAAAAAAATTTAAAAGTCATATTATTTACAACTGTCCTGGCTAATTTGAGTCTTAGCCCCATTAAGGGGCTAAAAAATTTTCTGACGAAAAGTCCGTATCTCACACCGTTTCCAAGATACGGGCCCTGAAAGGTGCGGCAAACGCCGTAATGTTATCCTATGGGAAAAAAAGAAAAGTTCAGAGCGCCATAACTTTGCCTCCCTGTAATGTTTTTTCACCAAACCACTGAAAGGCACATCTGTGGGCTGTTGGCTGTCTTCCTTCCAAATTTCAGGAAAAAAGACCAAACCGTTATTTTGCAGCAGGGCTCCAAAGGATGTCTGTTATACGTTGGGCGCTGTAATGTTATCCTATGGGAAAAAATGTCAACTTTGGAGTGCCGTAACTTTGCTGCCATGTGATATTTTTTCACCAAACTACTGAATGGCACATCTGTGGGCTGTTGGCTGTCTTCCTTCCAAATTTCAGGAAAAAAGACCAAACCGTTATTTTGCAGCAGGGTGCCAAAGGATTTCTGTAGCGTCGGGCGCCGTAATGTTATCCTATGGGAAAACCCGTCAACTTTGGAGTGCCATAACTTTGCCGCTGTGTAATATTTTTTCAATAAAACACTGAAAGGCACATCTGTGAGATGTCGGCTCCATTCCCTCCAAATTTCAGCCCAAAACTCCCAACGGTTATTTTGCAGCGCAGTGCCAAAGAATTGCTGTCATTTTCCCACAGACTAGAAAACTACTGTCGCAATTTCCGAAAGCTTTCGCAAAAATTTGCGACACTTTCATGAGCACGAAAGTAATTTGTAAAAGTACTTTTTCCAGAAATTTGAAAAACATATTTCTGGGGTGTTTTACCACAAAATAAAGACATGGCAAGCATCCTCAGGGCCCGACTAGGTGAATACAAAAAAATTAGGGTTGCTAGAGGGTCCCAAATTTAAATGCCAACCATTTTATGATCACCAACTGAAAACAAAATGGCCGATTTCGAAAAACAGGCCCATTGCGAAAGTAAAAATGCATTTTGAAAGTGTTGAACTTTTTAACTTTCCCATTGACTTATAATGGAAACTGTTTTTGAATAACTTTTGAACCGTTTAATATTTTTTCACGAAATCTTCAAAAGGCAAATTGAGGACCTAGCTGCACGTTCCCTGAAGATTTTGGAGCCAGTCCACTTTATAAACACGATACGACCTGTAGGCGCGACCACAGAATTCCAGAAAAGCGTTAAATGGCTAGACAGATCACACTTAATAACCCGCAACCATATATCCGATCAGTACAAAACTTGGCAGTTCCCAAGGCCTATGGGTCTTGATCATGCATTCAAATTTCAGGAAAATCCATCAAACGGTTGCAAAGTTATTAAGGTGCAAATATTGGTTTAACATGGAAATGGCTCCTCTACCATAATAATATATATATATATATATATATATATATATAGAGAGAGAGAGAGAGAGAGAGATAAATATATATATTAATATATATTCATGGTAAAAACTCTATTTAATGAATCAGTTAATATTTGTTCCACAGTGACAAAGTGAGGGAAATTCAGGTGTTAGGGTTGAAAGCCCCCTTTTCACCCCCAGCCCACCCCAACTGGCATCAGTTTGTGCATTGGGGTTGTTGGTCCTAACTCTTACCCATTCACATGTAAACAAGCTGAGGGATAGGAGAAGGAGTGAGAGTTGGGACCGATGACCCCAATGCACTCCCTGACTCCGGTTTGGGGGATGGGCACAGGTGGTGCAAGAAGTTTCAGCCTAACACAGACCTCACTGGCTCGCTGTCGAACAACTTAACTGATGTATTAAATGGATTTTTTCCATGAATTTCCCTTCTTTTTGAGAATGAGAACCATAAATAGTGAGTAGAATGTGAAGGTGGAGCACCACGTGGTGTCTGGTGACATAGTAACGGTAACTGCAATGCAAACACAAGTGTTAACAGTTATGCACATGGTGACGCAAATGGAAATGGTAACGCAAATGTTAATAGAAACACAAGCACAAAGTGATGTCAAAGCAAACAGTGACACAAACAGAGATGCAAGCACGTATGGAAACGTGAGTGGGAATGTGCACGGTCATGGTACCGCTGTAGTAATCACAAATATTAACTGTCACTGCAACAATAATGCCAAAGAGAACAGAAACAGAAAGGCAAATGCAAGTGTATACGGAAATGCAAAGCATAATGTGCATGTTTACGGTACCACAATTGCAAAAGGAAATGGTAATGGTAACAGCAAAAATAACTCCAAAGGAAACAGAAACGGAAAGACAAATGCAAGCGTGTAGAGAAACGCAAACCATTACTCGTGCATTCATGGTGCTGCACTTGTAAACGCTAATGGTAATGGTAACAGCAACAATAACGCCAAAGGAAACAGAAATGCAAGCACGTATGAAATGAAAACTTTAACGCGCACGGGCATGGGAATGGAATTGGAAATGCAAATGGTAATGGTAACAACAACGATTGTGCAAAATGTAAGACAAATTCAAATGCAAATGGAAAGGTGGCCACAAATGCAAATGGTAATGTGCATGATGTCGCAAAGCGAAACACAAACAGAAACAGTACTGTAGACACAAATGGTAACAGTAATGCAAACACAAGCGCAAATGAAAATGCAAAGAGTAATGCACATGGTGGCGTACATGGGAATGTTAATGCAAATGGGTACGGAACCGCGCAAGCGGAAACATAAGGGTAACAGTAACATTAGCACATATCTGGGTTTTCTCCAACATTTGCATAGAGAAACACAGTGAGTACAAAGAATGTATGCATAATAATGGGGCTCGGAGCAGAAAATTAGGATTTGGAATAGTAAATTGCTTTTATCTCAGGAACCATATGAATTATGACTTTCCTGGCTAGTTTTGTATTTAGCCCCTGTTTGGGGGGCTAAGCATTTTTCTGACGAAAAGTCCGTATTTAACACAGTTTCCGAGATACGGGCCCCGAAAGGCGCGGTGGACCCCGTAATGTTATCCTATGGGAAAAAGCGTGAATTTCAGAATGACATAATTTTGCCGCCTTGTAACATTTTTGCACCAAACCACCAAAAAGGCACATCTGTCAGATGGTGGCTTTCTTCCCTCCAAATTTCAGTCCAAAAGACCAAACCGTTATTTGGCAGCAGGGTGGCAAAGAATTCCTGTCATGCAGTGGATGCCATAATGTTAGTCTAGGGGAAAAAGCATCAACTTCAGAGTGCCACAACTGCACAGCTGTCTAATATTTTTTCACCAAACCACTGAAAGACAAATGTGTAAGATGTTAGCTGCCCTCCCTCCAAATTTCAGCCAAAAAGAACAAATCATTATTTTGCAGCAGGGTGGCAAACAATTCCTGTCATTTTGGCCATAGTGTTGAAAAGTAGTGTTGTGAATTTTGCGATACCTTTTCGCAAACATTTTTGACAGAGTCACAAGTGCGACACTACTTTGCTTCACTACTTTTCCCAAAAATTTGAAAAACATATTTCTGGGTGTTTAACCCAAAATAAAGACATGGCTAGCATCCTCAGGGCCTGACTAAGTAAAAACAAACATAATTATGTCCCTAGATGGTCCCAATTTTAAATGCCAAACATTTCTTTGATCAGTAACTGAATAGAAAATGGTATATTTGCCACACTACTAGGGTCATTTGTGACACTAAAAAGTGCATTTGTGACACTGTTGAACTTTTTAACTTTTCCCAGTGACTATAATGGGAATCTTGTTTTTTGAATAACCTTTGAACTGTTCAATGTTTTTTCACAAAATCTTCAAAAGGCACATCGGAGACCCCGGCCGCACTTTTCCTGAAGTTTTAAGATCGGTCCACAATTTGTGTGACCTGTAGGCACAAGCAAAGGATGTGCAACAAAATGTAAATATGCCCCAGAATGTCACTTAATAACTCCGCAGCTGTATATCTGACCAGAACGAAAGTTGGCAGATCCAAAGATCTATGTTTACAACCCATACCTGCCAAATTTCAGGCAGATCTATTTAACAAAGGCTAAGTTATTAAGGTGCAAAGTTTCACCATTTAACCTTAAATGGGTACTCAACCTAACTATGGTAGCACTACCATGCTACCATAATATATATATATATATATATATATATATATATATATATATATATATACACAAAAACTATGTTAATGCATCAGTTAGGATTTTTCATTAAAGTGTAAAAAGCTGGGAAATTTGACATTAGGGTTACCAACCCTACCACCTTCCCACCCTCCACACACCACTAGGCATCAGGGTGTGCCTTGGGGTTGTCGGCCCTAACTCTCATCCCACTCCATGTGTAAACAAGATGAGATGGTACAGTATAGGATAATGGGGAGAAAGGCCCATCAACTCCAAGGCACATCCCGATGCCTGTTGTTGTTTGGAGGGTGGGGTGTGAGGGTGGGATGGGGTGGTAGGGTTGGTAAACCTAACGTTAAATTTCCCAACTTTTTATGCTTTAATAAAAACCCTAACTGATGCATTAACGTAGTTTTTTGCAATGAATTTCCCTTCTTTTTGAGAAAGTGTAATATAACTGTTATGTGATTGTGGGAGAGTGGGTGCACTAGGCCCTGCGTTCCCCTCATGTTGCCCATTTTTGCATAATGATAGGCATAAGTGGTAGCGCAGGCCCTCTGGGCCTTGCACTCCCACTTACACATAAATACAGACATACCGCAGCCCTATAGTCATGAAAAGTATCCCTTGTAATACTAATTTGGCAATATCTCATTAACCCTATCAACTATGGAACAAATTCCACTGCAATTTCAATCCTGACTTCAAAAACTCCATGGGTGCTGCAGAGAACAAAAAAACTCTGTATTTCAAATTGTTTTTGAGATACAGGCTACCAAAAGGCACCTTGGGTGCCACAATTCAACAGACGCACATAACTCGGGCATTTTCAGTATTTCTTTCATCCAATTTTCAATATGGCATTTTGGGGACCCCACCTCAAGAACAATGTCACTATCATTTTGTTCATCTCTCCCGAAAGCTGAGTTTGCACAGCGAACATGCCATTCTGCACCACAGGTGTGAAATCATGTTTTGGGCAGGATGTGAAAAATGACAGCTGTATACTGCTCATTAGGAGGTGTGGAAAAGTGTAATGTTTAAAATCAGGAGTGAAAATATGAAACATTGGCAAAGTTAAGAGCCTGCACAGAAACTGCACAATGCACACACATAATATGGTCATTTATGGGAATTTTTTAACCAAATTTTCAACATCGGCTTTTTTGGAAATCCCTCCTGAACACTGGCACTGTGATTTTGTTAGTCCACCCCAAAAGTTGATTTCACACAGTGGCCGCACAATTCTGTGCCACAGGTGCAAAAACACATATTGGGCAGGATATGAGAAATGGCAGCTATACTTTTCATGAGGAAGCATGAAAAAATGGCAACATGGAAAATCTGGAATGAAAATATTAAAAACTGGCGAAGTTATGAGCATGCATAGAAACTGCACAATGCACGCTTGTAACAGTATTTTTTTTTTTGCACTAAACTTTCAACGTGATCTTTTTGGGACCTCCTCTCATGAACACTGGGACTGCCATTTTGTTAATTGGTCCCCAAAGGTGATTTTGTGCACGATTGTGAAATCACCTTTTGGGACCGATTAATGAGATAATAGTGACATTGTTCATGAGGTTGGGTCCAAAAAAACCCACGTTGAACATTTGGTGCTAAAATCCCCAAAAATGGGGATGGGGAGGGGGACTGGGGAGATGACGAGGGACTGTTTTCTTTTTTGCAGGGTTAAAAATAATTAAAGATGTCTGGAATTTTTTTTTTTTATTTACAGGTATTTTTTAAGATAAGACATATTTGAGCACAATGGTGTGGGTTCCCAGTGTGCAATATTAGTGTGTGTGTATGTGTGTGGGGGTGCATACATGCTGACACGGGGATTGAGCACTCTGTTGTTGGACAAGTTTTAAGTTTTGTAGGGTTTACTGCCGGCACGGGGATTGGGCACCCTGTTGTTGGCCATGGTTGTTTCTGTTGGGGACACTGGTAGTGGGCTTCCCAGTGTTCCATACTGGTTGGGAGGGGTCCTCTACTGTTGACATGGGGATCAGGCACACCATGTTGGCAAAAACTGCTTTTCAATAATTTTTTTTTCCATTTTTGGCTCACAACCTAGGATCCTAGGTTGTATCTCATGAATACAACTAGAATCCTTGGTCGTATCATGCAGATGCAAAGTAGGATTTAAATGATTAAAATAAACACTTTTGGGGGGCATATTTCTTCCCAAAGAGTGCAGAATGCACCAGAAGGGGTCCTGATAAGCAAGCTGCATGTGTTGGTTCCTCCCAAAAATATCATTTTGGGAAGTTTAAGAAAACATTTTTTGGGGCAAAACTGAAAACAATATGGTGGCCATATGAAGTAGGAATTTCTTCATATGGAACAGGATTCCTACTTTGTTTAACACAGTTATATTGAAGTGCCTATTCAGCATGCTCAGAAATGATTTTTTCAAATTATTAAATTGCAATGACTTAAAAACTACTTATTCTTTTTTATAGCAGACTAGCAAAAGGCACATCTGTGGATTAGTCCCTTTCTACACTACAATGTTTAAGCCAAACAAACAACCAAACCCCCTGGGCTGTAGGCAAGTTCAAAGAAAAATCCAAGCAATGTCAAGATGTAAAAACATATTTGTTCACCTCTCCATAACATGGAGACTGCACATTTGACCAGAACAAAACTTGCCAGATCAAGAGAACTACCCCACAGGAAAGTGCATACCAAACTGTGTGCAAATCTGTTCAATGGTTGCAAAGTTATTAAGTGCCCCTTAGATATATATATATTTCGAGAGAGAGAGAGAGAGAGAGAGAGAAAGAGGTACGGGGGTAGCAGCAAGTTTCAGTGCCATGAAGGTCTATCTGTTAGATAAATTGATAATACCCCCATCTCTGCTTACGCTCCACCTATTCCACCAGTCTATCCCATAGCTCTTCCTGTAGGGTGCACCAATAAGGCATTAGTTTGGGACAATACCATTAGACAGGACCCAAGTTTACTAATTTACAATTGCAGTCCCTCCAACACCTACCATATGATGTGGGGAGATATTTAGCAAGGGTTGCCAGGGAGCAGAAAAATCTGGATCAACACTTCCAAGTGAAATCTCCATGTATTTGAAGAAGTTAATTTAATTGCTATCATGAATGCTCCCCGCCATAAGGATGGACAGATCTCCAGCTCCAAGTTTTTATTCCAGCCTTCCACCACCAACTGTGAAGTGTCCTGTAGGTAATCTCTTAATATTTAATATAGGTGGCCTATGAGGCATCCCCAGCGATGGCCTGATAATGTGTTTTTTAATAAAACCCACAGTATTGATGGGATAACAGGTAGCTTAGGGACTGCATCCCTTTGCTGTATTATATAATTTCTTTCTTGGAAGTAGCAGAATGAGTTTCTATCAGGAAGGCCATATTTCCTTTGTAGGTCAGTAAACTGAGTGATTCCTGAGTTTGTCAAGAACTTGTGGAAGTAGTTAACCCAACCCTCCTCCAGGAAGCAAATGTTAAATCAAGTTTTGAGGGGTGAACATTTTCATCTTCTGATAGTAATGTATGAAAAAAGAATATTTCTTTAAGCACCATTTGTTTTAATTTATACCATACTTTCAAAATTTGGGCTATATAGGTGGTGAAATTGTAGAGTTGGAGTGCTCACTCCCTGAGGTGAATGTTATCTTTTCAATATCATATGTCATTTATTAAAAACTCTATCTTCTCCATGGGGCTGAGGTGGAGGGGGACACCCATAAAAACAAAATTTTAAGGAATGCCACAGTTGCTTAAAATTTCAAATTGAGTAAATTACCCCCCGCCCCCAACCATTAAGAGCTGAAGCAAGGAGAGACATATTCTGGGCCTCTGTCCCCTTCAAATGAAATTAGATGTTAATCTGTCCCAAGATTTAAAGTAAAATTTGGATGGAAGTATGGGTATGTTCTGGAACAGATATAAAAGACAAGGGAGAATATTCATATGAATGGTGACTATGTGTTGGAAAAAAGTAAGACTAAGTCTCCCCCATTTAGTTAAGTCATTTTGGAAAAGAATAGATTGTGGTTCATAATTAATCAGCTCCATATGTTTCAGGTTTGTGAGAATATGGATTCCTAAATATTTGATCTTGATACAGCGCCATTTCAGGGGGAAAGTTTGTTCTAGTGTCAGGGATCATTGGAAATGTAATAGTATTACCTAGATTTTGGTAATATTGAGCTTAAAATTGGCCATTCCCTCAGACTCTTGCAGGATCTCCCATATTGCCAGTATTGATTGTTTGGGAAACAGTACAGTCAAAATAATGTCATCCACAAACAGGGAATCATTTTAGGATTTTTGTCCCAAAGGGATCCCTTCAATTTGGTCATCTATTATGAATGCTAAAGGAAAAAAGTACAAAGATACAAAAATGTTTTTATTGTTCAACATAAATGGCTTTAAAACACTTCACACTAAGAATAAAAAATATAATATTGTATATAAAATACATAACTATTTATCTGACTTTAACTAGACAATATAAGATAAAATCAAGTCAACATATGTCTATGAATAAAAAAATGAAGCTACTACAATCTTCATAATTTCAGTCTTTTTAAATAATTCACCAAACATTGAAGTATTTTGATATCATTTGTAGTAAAAAGATCCTTAATAATCTGAATTGTATCATGTGGTGTATTGTAGAACTTCAAGATAGGGCTGATCCAATATTTCCTTTGTCTCTCGTATATTGTATGGGACAATACAATAACATATGTTCCAGATCATCCTCAATTTATAAATCACAATTGCAGAAAGGGTTAGTGACCCCACCTCTATTTTGTTTATAATATACATAATTGGAATTACATAGTTCCAATTTGAATCTTATCAATGCCCATTTAGCATCTGGTTGAATTAACGTAAGTAAATATGGATCAACCCCAGGTTATAATTTAATAATCTTAAACCATCTAAATTGTTTCTAATTTTTTATTCTAAGTTCATCTTTTCATTAAGGCAGAGTCTTGGACCCTTTTCCCAATACATTCACTTATTTCAGAAAAATGGACACTGATAAATTTCATGAAGAAGAGCACCCAGCCCTGGTGGAAATATCAGATAGTTTATTTCCTTAATTATTGGAAATATGAAACCCCTGTTGTATTAAATGGCTTCTTCTAAAGGTATTCAAGGTAAATGGAAATCAGGCAACAAATATAACTGTAGTATATGATCAATTCTTTGTATTTGTGCTGGTGATAGCAATGAATATTGACCTAGTTCCTTTCTAACCACTTCTATAGGGACTGAGTTGGGAACCCTCAGGATTAATCTATATAACTTGTTTAATATTATTTCAAGTAGCTTAATTTTATCATTAGCCCATATTTCAGCCCTGTTTAGCATGCTTGTTTTTAATTTTATGTTTATAACCTTTAAGAGACCCATAATACTGCCATTACCATATTTACCTGCAAAACTCTTAAAAGCATTGAATGATGAGTTAAGTCTTGTTTTAAGTAATAATACATGACTGTTCCAGGAAATATTTTCTTAATAACTTATCCCTAGATAGTCATCATTTTTAACTGTTGCTATTTTGTTTTTGTTAATGTATAAATGAGTAGCTTTCTACTGCTTATTCCTGAATAGTACAATGTTTATTTTTTGATTGTTAATAATCAGTCTATCTATACAAAGTTTGAAAAACTGGTTTAATTTTCTCTGTAATCCTAATAATGCAGTTGATATCAGATCTATGTCATCAGCGTAAGCTAACACATACTTTTTTGAAACCCTAATATTAGAGAATGAAATTCAGAATCTTCCAAGCCTTCTATTATTGAATTACTATACATATTAAATAAAGAAGGTACCAGAATACACCCCTGCCTAACCTCATTTTTGGTGTGAATTCTGTGTGATAACTCTCTCTTTTGATTGAATTGGATTTGAATCCATGTATAATTATGAAGAATATCGATATGTTCAATAAGTTCTGATCCATTCCATACACTGCTAATTTGTTCCATAACAAAGGTCTGTTGACCATATCAAACACTGTCTTTAATTCCACGAAGCAGCAAAATAATTAGTTTTTTTTATTTTTACATATTTCCATATCAGATTAAATAAGATGTGACAATGCTCCAGTGTGGACCTGTTTTTCTTAAAGCCATCCTGGAACTCATTTATAATATTATTGTCATCTGCCCATTTTTGGATCCTTTACAAAATAATTCTGGAAAACAACTTCTGTGAGATATTCAGTAGAATTATGAGTCTGTACCTCATGGTGTCATTAACATTTCCCTTTTTGAATATTGGACGTATATTACTACCCAGCCATGTTTCTGGAAATGGATCACCTTGGACATATTTATTAAAAATATATGAAAAATTGGAATCCACCACTGAAAGAACTTGAATAGTTCCACTATTATGCCATCTGGGACTGGAGCTTTATTATTCACTGTGTCCCTTAATGCTAACAAAATGACTTCTTTCTCTATAAATTAAAGTCTGGGAGATTCCAAATTTTGGAATTTTAGTCGAGATTCCTGACTATTTTCATTTGTGTAATATAGGGCCGAGAAATGAGTGTCCCATTGTTTTAGGGTAATTTCTGCTTCAGTTTGTTTTCTATGTTGTAAAAAACCATAACTTACCAATGTCCATAATTATTTTACATTATTAGTTGCTGTGAATAGTTTCAATTTCATCAACATATTATAATGACATTGTTTGTTTTTCAGTTTCCAATGTTTGTTTATATTGTTTCCTTACTTTGTTCAATGCTTTCAATTTGTTTTTATCTGGATAATCATTATAATTCCTTAACAGATTATTCAGTTATTTTTCCTTTTGTCTACAATTATAATTAAAACATGTTTTCTGTTTATTATTTTTTCTTTATTGTTTTATTAGTCATAAGTGGTTGAAACTACCTTGTTATCAATTCCCAACTATCAGTTATATTCTTACCCAATGAAATATTTTCTCATGGAGCCATCATTTGACCTGAATTTAATATCTCTGAAAATATATTAAGTAAATATGTAGTCCAACAATTTTTTTTTTTAAATTTGTAATCTCCTAATTATCTAGTGCGTAGGTTTGCATTTATTGATCAGCTGTTGATCATTAGCTACACTTTTTAATTTTAAAGGAAGGTGAGAAAACTCTGACCTATTTAATATTTCCATATCTTCTATCAGTGGACTAGCACTTGGTTAATCCATATTAGATCAATCATAGATACCCCATTGGGCCTCAAGAACGTACAGCCACTTTGAGAATCACTATTTCTAATCTTGATTTTTTCATAACTTTTAAGAACATCTTCCCTTGTGTATTAGTGGTTTTATCTTTAGCTTGTCTGTTTACTCTAATATTGATATTAATTATGTTGTTTCTATTTAGAAGATCACCATCTATTGTAAATATTTATTTTTCTTTATACATTTTGGCATTAAAATCAACCAGAATTATGATTGGGACTATATCATAGTTATTATTCAGTTGCTCTAGATATTGTTCTAATATCTTGGAACTGTCTGATTTTGAAAGCAGCACAAGGGAAGTCACAGAGTTTGGAACTGTTTGATTTTGAAAGCAGCACAAGGGAAGTCACAGAGTTTGGAACTGTTTGATTTTGAAATCAGCACAAGGGAAGTCACAGAGTTTGGAACTGTCTAATTTTGAAATCAGCACAAAGGAAATCACATAGTTTGGAACTCAGTGCTTTGGCTTCTCAGAAGGAACTAGAAAGGGGACAGAATCAGATCTGCAGTACAATAGCTTATTGTTGTTTTATATTGTTTCTTGTGGATTCTACTTGGTAGAAGGTTATTTATTTTCTTTCTTACTATTAAGGGGCTAGCAGGGTATTGTTTGGAGCTGTTGGAATTTTGAAACCTGTTTTGGTAGCTATAAGTGGGCTCATTTGTTTGATTCACTGTGCGGCAGGCTGCATTTAGGCTTGCTGATCCAACCAATCAGCAACTTCACTACTCCCTGATAGCCAACTACCAATATCTCTCTCATAATGGGGAGTTTACTTCTGATACTCCTTTCACTGTCAGCCATGGGGTTCCACAAAGAAGATGTCCCTGTCACACAAACTAGGGTGATCCATCCACCCAGTCTCTCTGAACCATCCCCTTTGGCTGACGCTCAAACCCTCACATATGCTCTACCATTGCTGCATCAACTATAGTGGTGTGATCACCATAAAGAGACACATACCACCACACATGTATTTCAACCAAGGCTCCACTGCTGGATATACAGATCCCCCCTAAGCCTAACCACCAAACTGCTACTTGGTGTCTCGACACAATCTCTTAAACCCACAAGGAGCACCCCAAAAGAGTGGCAACAGAATAAAAGAAGGAGGACCAAAGACAGCCCCCTCTTCCTATCACTGGCAGCCCTCACAAAACTCCTGCTCTTTCTATTACTCTGTATTGGTAACATGGAAATCAACCCTGGACCCCCTGAATGTATCACCTCTCCATCAGACCTAACCTCAATTATAGGCCTCAGTTTCCTGCATATTAATGTATGCAGTCTGCTGAAAAAACTCACACTGATACAAGCCTGGGTTGCCCATACCTTGCCAGACTTTCTTGTGGTATCTGAGACATGGCTCAAACCCACCACAGCAGACAGGGATGTTAACCTACCTAACTACCAGCTATTCAGAGCTGATCGCCAAACAAGGGGAGGTGGAGTAGCCATATATGCAAAATCCGGTATAGCTGTATCCTATATTGCTGCAAAATCTATGCCCAAGGAGTTTGAATGCCTATCCCTAAAAGTCTCTCTCCCCAATACAGCAGCTTTTCAGCTAGTTGGTTGCTACAGACCCCCCTCTGCTGAACACAAGCTCTTATCCCATCTGGGGAACCTGCTCAAACCCAGCACTGAAGAAGTCATTATTCTAGGTGACCTGAATTTCAACTGGCTTACCCAGGAAGCTGCACCTCTGGTATCATTCTGTGATACATATGGGTTCACACAGCTAATTAATGAACCAACAAGAATTAATGCAAGGAATAGTAATAACAGCACACTACTTGATATCATGCTAGTGAATAAACCACATCTATTCACACACGCTGGAGTGCTTCTCTGCATTATAAGTGATCACTGCCCCATCGCAGGGGTAAGATCCACCAGCATAACAACAAGCCCTGAAAAATTCCTCATGAGGAGATCCAAGAAAAACATCAATATTGAAGGATATTTGCATGATCTAGCTTACTCTCCACACTGGCAAGAGTTTTATCTTGCCCATTCTGTTGAAAAAGCTCAGCATGTGCTAAATAACATTATAATAAATGCCCTTAACACCCATGCCCCAATCTCTAGTATCCGAATAAAAAAAAAATCATGTCGTTGGTTTACAGCTGACCTCAAAGCTGCACTGCTGGAGAGAGACAAACTCTGGAAAATGGCAAGAAAAAACAAGAATGCAAATGACTGGATGATCTTTAGGAAAGCCAGGAATAGATGCACCAAGAAAGTTAGGGATGCAAAGGCTGCCTTCTACTTGGCCGAACTCGACTCTTCCTACCATGATCCTGCTAGGTTTTGGGGCACCATCAAGGGTATGGTGGGCAGGATGCTAACACCCCCCTTCCAACTCAATTACACAACAGTTATGGCTCTATCACTGGCAAAATGGAAATTCTGGACGCCTTCAATAACCACTTCACAATGGCTGGCCTTGCCTTTGACACCTCTCCAGCTAACCTGCTGAGGGAACAATTAAGCTCCCATTACGCTGGTGATCAGAGAGTTTACTCTTCCTTCAGCTTCAAATCTATACTGTTGAAACAAGTAGAGGATCTATTATGGCAACTGGATACCAAAAAAAGCACAGGGGCAGACTCTCTGGACCCCTACTTTCTAAAGATTGCATCCCATGTACTTGCAGTCCCCCTAACACACCTCTTTAACCTATCCCTAAACTCTGGCTCTATTCCCACACTGTGGAAGACAGCCCAAGTGGTTCCCCTTCTAAAATCAGGGTACCCTATGGATCTTAATAATTACAGGCCCATTTCCATTCTACCAGTGCTATCCAAGATGCTGGAGAAATTAGTGAGTAATCAGTTAAGGGAGTATCTTGACAATGCTAACCTCCTAAACCCAGCTCAATCTGGATTCAGGGCCAAGCATAGCACTGTCACTGCACTAGCCAAGGTCACAAATGACTGGCAATCCGAATTAGATAAAAAGAATAATGTCTGTGCAGTATTCCTGGACCTGAGCAAAGCATTCGATACTGTGGACCACGAGCTACTACTTTCATCCCTGTACTCCATTGGCCTAGATCCATCCTCCCTTAAGTGGTTCAGATGCTATCTCACTGGTAGGCCACAGCAGGTAAAAGCTGAAGGTGACCTATCCCCATTAAAACCACTGTCAAGAGGGTCCCCAGGTTCTATTCTGGGTCCTATCCTTTTGCCATTTATATAAATAACATTGATTCAACCCTTACCAATTCCTCTGTACACCTCTTTGCTGATGACACTGTTCTGTATGTCAGCAACCCTTCACCTGCAGCTGCTCATGAAAGCCTACAAACAGAATTCTCCTTGCTACAATATCAGCTACTCGAGAAAAAGCTTCTGTTAAATGCAAAGAAAACTAAAGCAATGATGTTCACAAATCAAAGCTCCACCAGCACATCCTCTCCAATCATTCTCCCCAGCTATGCACTATACTTGGAGAAAATCTGGAGTATGTAGAAAACGTCAAATACCTAGGTGTGTGGATTGACAACAGACTTGACTTCACTCATCATTTAGAAGAACTGTTAAAAAGCTTTTACAAAGGCTTGGCCTTCTATAGATTAAACCCTTCCTAAACAAAGACTGAAAGATGAGGTTAGTCCAGGCCATTTTCTATCAGTTGTTGACTATGCAGACTTCCTTTATAGTCACTGCCCCATCTCCTACCATCACAAGTTGGATACCTTATATCATGAAACAATACGGTTCATTACAGATCTGCCATCTAATACTCATCATTGCTCTCTTTATGCTGCAGTTGGGTGGGTTTCCCTTCATCTCAGAAGGAACAGAAATGCAGCACTATGGATTTACAGGCGTTGTCAAAAAACTTCCAGACTATATCCTGGACTGCTTCACCCAGACCTCTCCTAGCTCCTATGCCCTAAGAAGCAACAACATCATCCTGCTCAAATTGCCCAAATTCAACACCAGGCTAGGGAGGGCAGCAATCAGCTATTCTCTAGCTATAGCATGGAACACCCTACAAAATCCCTAAAACTGTCCAATATCATTCCATTTGCATCCTTTAAACAGCATTGTACAGTCTTCTTCAAAGAGAAATGCAATTGCTACCACTAGAGCTAGCATTGTCATCTCACAAATCTCCTTCCAAACCATATAGGCATATTCCTTCCAGACAGACACCCCATCTTATGGCACCCAGTAATACCTTCACCATCCTAGTATTACATTATGTTGAGTGTCTGCCATGCCCCCCCACTGGGATATGTATATACTGTACATACTGTAAATATTAGCTTAACTTTCCTGTAACCATTTTTTATCATGTGAATTTACTGTACATCACTGTGTTTATAAACGTTATTTTCCCCTGTATGTATAACTGTCTTATATAAGTGTATGATGTATCTGTTGTGTATCAACTATTGAACCTTGACCTTATCAGGTCCATCTTGTAAATGAGCCTTGCTCAATGATGTTCGCCTGAATAAATAAAGATTTGATGATGATGATGATGATGATTTCCCAGGGAAATGTGTTGTTATCCCTTACATTTCTTGGAGGAATATACATGTTTTTTATAATGTATTTAGAATCTTTATTAGCAAAAAGTAAGCTAATAGTGTTTGGTATTGTATTATCTAAGTATGTTATTCCAAAATTCAATGAGGTTTTGAAATAAATTACCACCCCTCATTTAGATCTACCTTGCTTTTTTTGATCTGGTACCTGTTTCAATAAAACCACTGTATCCAGCAACATGGATGGATTTTGGTATGTTAACCATGTCTCTTGGACACGTAGTATGTCTCCAGTATTTAAGAATTCTTAGACACTACAGTCTGCCAAATTACTTATCATCCCTTCTATTTTCCATGAAATTATTTGAATTATGAATTTCTATTGTTGTTTTGTAGTCTCTTGTTTATCACTTTAAGTCAGTTCTTTCCTATACAGTGTTCCATTGCCTGCTGTTGATTGCCAAACTAATTTAACTGTATTTATTCCCAAGTTGATGAATCTATTAAATAAATTCATAAGCAGTCCAAAATTTCTTGCCTTCTCCATAACTAAAGCTGCCATTTTGGATGAATCAAATAGTATATCTATTTGAGGGATGTCATATTGAGGGAATAGATAGGTCACTGACAGAGTACAGGCCTATGGCACATCAATAAGGTAGAAAAAATGGGCAGATTGGATGGGCCTTGTGGTCCTTATCTGCCATCAACTTTTATGATTTTATGTCACAAATAGCCTTGTGAATTTTAATACTGGTTATCAAAGAAGAATTTATATTTAATTTCAAAGCACAAGAAAGAAAAATAGTAATTTCTTTCTTTGTCTGTCCCACTGGCTGCCTCTTAATTAGAGCCCAATCAAACATAGAAAGAGTTTTACTTTTTCTCAGTTTAATTTGACATTCACTATAAGATTCTACTACTGATACCTATTTATTTAGCCTATTCTTTTGTAATGTTATTGTTTTATATTCAGAATATTTTAGATGTTCAGAATCCTGTAAATTAGTATTAAGCCGAGAAACTTTTTGAGGGAGAAGTAAACTAAAGCCCTTTCTACTTAAAGCCTGCTCCATATTCTAGATTTTATTAGTGGTTCCTTCTAATTTGGTGTAAATCAGAACACAGTCTGGATACAATTTATTATTAAGCCTAGTCACATCAATATCCTCCTGATTACTATCTATATGTAGTAATTTTAAAATCCATTCTGATAACACAGCTTGTGTTTCCTGATGCAAGACTGGTATACCATGCATTTCTACAGGATATTCTTTTGAATCTAATACTTGTTCATCCAAAATTGTAGGTTCAGGTTGACTATTTAATAATTCTATCTCTTTTGGTCCTTGCCATTTTTTATCTAGTAATTACTGATTATTATGTTTTTCTGTGTCTATCCTAGCATGTTTAACTATAGAAGTCCATGAAATTTTCTTTTGTTGATTCCCTGTTTGAAAATCTATTTTATTTTGTACTTTGTCAACCAACTTTTCATTTAGTACTAGTATATCATGTTGAGCATTGTCAGGGGTTACTATGTTCACTAATATGTAAAGGAGCTTCTTTTGTTTTTATAGCATCTTCCATTGATGTAGTATCCTTAATCATTTCCTCGTGAAATTTAGTTGGCTATAATTTACATTTCTTTTTCTTTGATCTATTTTTCTGCCCTTGCTGTTTCTTTATGGTTACACTAGTTAAATCAATAAATTCTATGATATCATCTTTACCCTTTTCAAATGGAGGTGGGAGATATTTTATTTATTTATTTAGCTTTTGTTGACCAGGTAGGTAAACTAGACAAGCTGTATGCCTATTTTCAGGGACGACCCGGGAGAGTACAGTGGAAAATACAGGTTCAAACAAGGTATATAACAACAAGACAGGCAATGTACATAGTTACAGGAGAGTAAGATGAACATAGATAGTCTACAGTGAGCAGTAATAGCAAATATATGCATATACGTACAGAATAAATAGACTAAGACATTCAATGGCAATTACAATGTATGTGTGACCCTTTTACAAGGGCCACATAATTCATAAGCAGATAGCAAGCAATCACATGCTTCCCAGATTTAAAGGACAGTGGACAGTGGGTTGGATAGACCAACTTGGAGACCTGGTTAAGGTAGCTTAGGGCACCCACACACAGAGGACAGTTTCAAGTACCATCACAGGGAATTCTGGAGACTCAGGAGGGAAGGGGAGGCACAAATGTGGTCTGGGAGGGAGTTCCATAGCCTCAGAGTGCATGTAGCAAAGTCCCTATCCACCATTAGGGTTTGGGTATTAGGAACTTTGAGCACCCCAGGACCTTGAGACCTGAGGGAGTAGAAGGAGGATTCAGCAGGCTTGAGGAGTTGTGCCAGCCGAGATGGGGTTCTGGTTCTGAGTACCTTTCCTATGAAGCAGCCCAATCCATATTTCAAGTGATTGGTCAGGGAAAGCCAGCACAGTTTGTCACATAATTTACAATGATGGGTGAGACATGGGGCTGCCAGGGCAAAGCAACACATGTTATAGGTCATGTTCCATTGAGCAAGGTGGACCTTGGATGTGCTAGTGAACAGCAGGAGGTCATAGCTAAGTGAAGGGAACAGCACCCCTCTGGCCAACGCCAAGCAAACTGCAGATGTCAAATTTTTCTTTGCCCTGTAGGCAAGACCCAGGTTGCAGTTTATGGCTCTGCAAACATTTAGGATGTGACTCGCCATGTCAAGTTGGGGGTCGAGTGTCACTCCAAGGTATTTTATTGAAACCATGGTTAAGAGGGGAGGGCCGTTAACACCACTGACACATAGAGGGAAGGGGGAAGTCTTTATCTTGGCTACTGATCCAAAAAGCATAGCCTGAGTTTTCTTAAGGTTGAGGACCAGCTTGTGAGTCATTACCCAGGACTGAATATTCTTAAAGGCCTCACTCAGCTGAAGACTGAGAACCCCAATGTCCTGGGAGTGTAAAAGGATGACAAGATCATCAGCATAAAGGTGGCACTACAGTTGGAAGCAACAGCAGAGAGTTGTTAACAAATGCAGAAAAGAGAAGAGGCCCCAAAACTGATCTCTGTTGGATGCCAGAGGTCATGGGAGTGGGGTCAGAGAGGATCTTGTTGAATTTAGTCAGCTGTATTCTGCCTTGGAGGTAGTTTCTAAGCCAATTCAAGGCAGGAGAGGGCAGGCCAAGGGACTGCATCTGTGAGCAAAGTAATGCATGGTCCACAAGGTCAAAGGCTTTAGATAAGTCTATGACTATGGCCCCAGAGAGTTTGCCCTTGCCCATGGCCACCCTGATGCTAGTAGAGACAGAGACCTGGGCCATGGCCATACCATACCCTTTTCAATAGCCATGCTGTGCAGGGCACAGCAACTTATGAGCCTGAATTTACTCTGTGAGCTATTCAGCCACAGCTTTCTCTAAGAATTTACTAATGGCCAAGAGGATGGCAATTGGATGATAGGTGTCCAGGACTTTGGGGTTACCTTGCTTCAGAACAGGGACAATCCTTGCTTCTTTTCAAATACCAGGGATAACACCATTGGCAAGAGATAGGTTGAAGATATGTGCCAATGGGATGGCAATGTAGGGGACACCCACGATCAGAAGCTTGGGCTCCATGCTATCATGGTGAGCACTGGAGTGTGGGGAGAGACCAGAGAGGAATCTCTGCATCTCCATGACAGACACTTGGCATGCTTTATTAGCCATGGTGATCTGTTCTGCTGTTTGTTCAGTATTATAACAATTACTTACAACATTGGATATTTTTGTCTCTTGCTCCTGAATGTTATTCAAGAGTGCTTTATTATAAAACATATCAAGCCTTAAGGCAGCAATTTCTTCTTGTAATACCTAATGATTCTCCGAAATCACTATGTTAGCAAAATAGGAATACTTAATTATCTCTAACATCTGTTTAGAAAGGGCTGTGGATATACTGTAGTAAACTCACCCTGGTTATTAAAATGTTCCTGGTCATAATTTATGTGGGCCTAGTATCCTTCTTTGGAGTTGAAACCTTAGAACTAGGAGAGAATCTCAAGGTGTTCACCCTTCAGATGTTTCTGACACAGTGCTTGAGCTATTCAGTGATGCTGTTGATGCTGTTGTAGAACTAGATTAGCTAGATTTGAGCCTTTTTAAACTTTGTGTTAGTTCATCTATATCTTGAATTACCATAGATAAATCCTCTCTCTGGCTAAGTATCAGTGACCTTATAAGATTGTCCCGGATTCCTCCTTTCTCCTCCACAACAGACAAACTACTTATATGCTGTTGTGCTTAGATTGACAATTAATTTATTGTATATCATGATTTCATTTACAATTCCCATCATCATTTATTATTGTCTCTTCCACAATTGTATTTTTATTACATCCAAATAGCAATCTCTGCTCGTCCCTCTTTCTTCCTCTTCTTCTCTGCTCCTCCAGGTGAAACCATGGGTGCCTTTTTTTTCTCTTTTCTAGTAGGTAACGGTGAGAACTGAGACCGCTTTTTCTCCTTCAGTTTCTTCTTATCATATTCCTTTTTCCTCCCCTCCTCCTCTCCCATTTTTTCCCCTCCCGCTGCCATCCACCTCTGGCAGTCCTATAAACATCCAATCAGATCACCTCTGTCATCCACCTTTGACAGACCATACTGTCCCTCTCTCTTTTATCCATCACATGCTCTTGTTTTGCTGGGTGGTTGGGAGGTAATAAAACTTCAGCAAAAGTGGCTGAACCACCACTGTGCTGACCCTTATGTACCCCTTATAGCGTCTCCCCTTCCTGTCTGCTTATCTATTGTCCTATCCCCACCTGTCCCTCCCCTTACCTTCCCCCTCCCTCTCTGAGCATACCATCTTTCATATTAGGAGAGGGGTGCACCAGGAAAACTTGGCCTGCCCTTTAAAGGGCAAACTCCATTGTCCTGGATTCTCCCTTTCTCCCCCAGAAAAGACAAACCACTTATATGCTGTTGTGCTCAGATTGGCAATTAATTTATCGTATATCTTGATTTCATTTACAGTTCCCATCATCATTTATTATTGTATCTTCCACAATTGTATTTTTATTACAACCAAATAGCAATCTCTGCTCGTCCCTCTTTCTTCCTCTTCTTCAATCAATCAATCAATCAATCACTTTATTCAACCAGGCATAAACACCATTGAGCAAGCTCATTTTCAATGTGGTCCTGGGCATTAATACAATACAATATGCTTCATAAGATTACAATTACGGTGGACAACGGTGCAAAAAAAAAAAAAAAAAAAAACATTGTGAAGGTGCCGGTCAATATGGGCCTATACATACCGGTCAACATAATTAACATGCAAAGGTACATAATGATAAGCTTTACTGAAATGATAAGAGACAACAATCCCATATAATCTCTGCTAAGTAAGAGTTCATACCTAAATGATAAAAAATAAGGAGGTATTAAGGAATAGGGTAGAAATTGGGGTGAAAGAGTAGGCAGCCAAAAGGGAGGCCAGAATAGGTAAAAGGTAGAGAATAGGCAGGGCCATCTTGGATTAAGGGAACTAGGCTTGTAGGTCCTAGGTTTATGTTGTTAGGAATGTGGGGTGGATGAGATACTTAGGCGTAGGATTTGAGAGTGGCACCCGGGGCTTAGGGGTCATCAACATCTGAAACAGTTGCATGATTCCTTCAGATAATCCATTAGTAGATCTTTGAATGTGAAAATGCTTGGAAGTGAGGATAATTTTAATGAGTCTTGCATAGTGTTCCAAAGTGATGGAAGTGAGAAGTTGATTGCTGCTGAGCCAAGGGTAGTTTTCACTCTAGGAATCTGGAAGCAGATTAAGGAGAAGCATCTCAGGCCATAGGAACCTTTAGCCCATTTGAAGATGCTTGAGATGTATGCAGGGAGGTTATCAGATAATGCTCTAAAAAACCAGAGGTGAGCATTCTTTTTTCTTCTAGTTGAGAGTGAGGTCCATCCCAAAACCTGGTATAGATGACAGTAATGTGTACTACGGGGTAGATTTAAGATAAATCTTCAAGCCCGGTGGTAAAGGGTGTCCAGTTTGTTTAGCATCATTGATGGGTAATGACTGTAAAGAAAGTAAGCGTAGTCCAGTATAGGTAGGAATGTAATTTGTACTAGTCTCATTCTGGCTTCTAATGTGAGTAGGTGTTTAACGCGATAGAATAAACCTAATCGCTGTCTTAGTTTCTTCGAGGTTTCATTTAAGTGACACAAAAAGTCGAGCTTGTTATCCAGCCAGAACCCTAGGTATTTAAAGGTGTCAACTACTTCAAGGGGTTCATCTAAGAGTGTTCGTATCTGTGTGATATGTGGACATCTGAAAGTAGACTTTGGTGAGAGAATCATTGCTTTAGTCTTTTTGGCGTTGAGGAGGAGCTTATGAGTGCGAAGGTTGTACTGGAGGCGACAAAGTCTTTTCTGTAAGTACTCATGAGCCCAGATCAAGGATAGTTGTGGTATAGAGTACAGTACCATCTGCGAATAAGTGCACATTTGCTGTGCACAGCTGCGAGTCAGATTATTGATGTATATTGCAAAGAGGATAGGGCCCAGGATGGAGCCTTATGGGACTCCTCGTAACAAGGATTTTTGTGGGAACAGATCTCCTATGGCTTTGACTTGTTGTAACCTATTGGTTAGGTAGCTGGTGAACCATTTAATGGCAGAACTATCAAGTCCGATGTTACTCAGTGCAGTAAGCATGATGGTATGATCCACAGTATCGAAGGCCTTACTTAGATCAAGAAAGAGGGCAAATACATGCTTCTTAGAATCCAAGGCCATTTGCCAGTCTGTAGTTACTTGGCAAGAGCCGATACTGTACTGTGTTTGGCTCTGAAGCCAGACTGAGCTGGGTTTAGCAACTTTTGTGAATCCAAATGTTCTCTAAGTTGGATGTTGACAATTTTTTCAAGTAATTTAGAGAAGACGGATAGTATAGAACTAGGCCAGTAATTGTTCAGATCACTCGAATCTCCAGTCTTGAATAATGGAAGGATGTAGGCAGTTTTCCACAAGACAGGTAGCTCACCTTGAATCAGAGAGGTGTTGAATAATTATGTAATGGGGGGCAGTCAGATAGGTATGGCCAAGTTTTAGGAAGTAAGGTTCAATATTATCTGCACCCACACTCTTTTTTGTATCCAGAGAAAGGAGGAGGTCCTCCACTTGCTTGAACGTAATTGTGAGGAAGCTGAAGGGGGTGGGATGTGGTTGGTTATGGTTGTGATTATCAGTGAAGCCAACAGTGTAATCTCTTGCCGGGCTAAGTTTGCTGATAGGTGAGGTGTCAAAGGCAAGCCCTGCAATGGCAAAGTGATCATTAAGCTTCTGTGGTATATCAGCTTTGTCCGTATAGGTATTTTTTGATTACAAAAAAACAGACTGGAACAAAATTAAGGATGTATTTGGAAAATTAGACTGGGGGGGGATGCATTTTGTAAACTAGGAGTAAACTCCATGTGGGAGGATTTGAAAAAATAAAATACAAACAATTATAATAAATCTTATTCTGACATGCAAAACTCATAATATTAAGGGATTTATTCCTCACTGGTTTAATAAAGATATAAAAAAACAAATCAGGAGGAAAAATAAAGCATTCAAAAAAAACAAAATTATTCCTACAGATATTAATCTCATTAATTATAAAAAACAGCAGCGCTTGCTTAAAACTATTATTAAAAAAGGTAAGATTAAATCTGAAAATAAATTAGCCACAAACAAAAATCTTAAGGACTTTTATGCTTACATAAATAATAATAAACAACAAAGCAAAAGGATTGCTTCAGTGGTAGTAAATGGGGAAATTATAATAAACAACCAAGAAATAGCTGATAGGTTTAATGAGTATTTTGTTACCACTTATCAGGTTCAAAAGGCTAAAGCAAACATTATAGGTGTAAGTAACTCATATTCCATTTGTATTAGTCATGAGTCTGTTAGGCTCGAATTGTCTAAAATAAAAACATACTCTTCCTCAGGACCGGACAATATTGATTCAATTGTTTGGAAAAATCTTGCTGACGTATTAGTTGAGCCTCTGACATTAATATTTAATAAATCTATCTCCACTGGTGACATTCCCCTAGATTGGAGAAAGGCTATAGCTGTACCCATTCATAAAAAAGGTGATAAATCATGTTTGTTTAATTATAGGCCTATCAGCTTGACGTCCGTCTGTTACAAAATTCTGGAAAGACTGATTAAAAACAGTATTGAAAATGACATTTCAAGATTAAAACTGCAAGATATTACACAGCATGGGTTCAAAAGAGGACTCTCCTGCAATACTAATCTATTGGCCTTCTACAATTTTATTAGTGTCAATTTGGATAGAGGTAAACCTATGGACGTAATCTTTTTGGATTTGGGAAAAGCCTTTGATACCGTTCTTCATTATAATTTGATAAACAAATTGATAAAAATTGGTATAAATACTACTTTAATAAGGTGGATTAGAAATTGGTTGTCTGATCGGACGCAGAGAGTGCGTATTAGTGGTGTGCTTTCGGAGGAAGGGAGGGTGGCTAGTGGGGTTCCCCAGGAATCCGTGCTGGGTCCATTACTGTTTGGGTTGTATATTAGTGATATGAATGATGGGGTCAAATCCCATATAATGAAATTCGCCGATGATACCAAAATAGGTGGGGAAGTTACGACTGTTGGTGATTTTGAAGAACTAAGTAACAGCTTAAGCACAATAGAAAAATGGGGCAGACAAAATGGTATGAAATTCAATGAAAATAAGTGTGCAGTGATTCATTTTGGAAAAAAATAACCCCAAGTATCCCTACCTTTTGAATAACAAAAAGTTAAAAAAACAGCAATCATGAGAAGGATATGGGTATTTGGATAGATTCAAAACTATCATTCAACATGCATATGTCAAAAATGATAGGGAAATGTAATGGTATTATTCAATCCATCAAAAAAGGATTCATATCAAGGAATAAAGAGTGTACGCTTAAACTCTATAAAACCTATGTACTTCCCCTTCTGGATTATGGTTCCCCTATATGGAGACCCTTTTTAAAGAAAGATATACTTAAAGTTGAAAGAGTCCAAAGACGTTTAACCAAATCCATAAAAGGATTACAGAGTAAGGTATATGACGATAGATTATTGGCATTAAATCTGTATCCACTGGAACTAAGACAAACTAGGGGAGATCTATTATTTTTATATCATATATTGGAAGACGTAACACTAATGGAGCAATGTAATATAATGAGGAATTATAAAACTGTTAATTCAAGATCCCATGACAATCAAATCCTTATGAATATTACAAAAACAAGTCGACATTTAATTTTTTTTACTTTACGATCTTCTCATATATGGAATAGTCTTCCAAAACATGTGGCAGAAGCAACTACATTTAACTCCTTTAAAAAGGAGTTGGATGCACATTTGCTTTCAAATGGTAAACATTACATTAATAAATAAACCCACTAGGAGTGGGAGACAATTAAATGGGCTTTGGCCTACTTTGTCTACACCTACCAAGTTACCAAGGTGGTACCATCAGACACAATTCTGTTTGGAAGGGGTGTTGCAGTGGACAGACCTTCGACTTCTTTGAGGATGTTCCAAAATTTGGCAGAGTTGTTTTTATTGTCTTCTAGTTCTTTTTGGAAGTACCTAGCTTTTTCTGACCTAATTAGCTTGGTACATGCATTCTCACTCCCCCAGGTGAAAACCTGGGTGCCTTTTTTCTTCTCTTCTCTGGTAGGTAATGGTGAGAACTGAGACCGCTTTTTCTTCTTCAGTTTCTTCTCATCGTATTCCTTTGTCCTTCCCCCCTCCCCTCCTTCCCCAATTTTTTACCCATAACCAGCCTCCAGCTTGTGTTGGATGACTGCTCCCCCCTTAGGGTACCTCCTCCTTTTTTTTTTTCATTTTCCTTTCTGTCTCCTCCATGCCTCGATGAAACCCATCATTTCTGCGTTAAGCATGTCTATTGCTTAGTCTGACAGGTGCACCCCATCTGAGCTATAAAATTCCTCTACCCATTCTTCCACCCCTCGCAGTATTACATGCCCCCCCATCTTTCTTATCATTGTTCCAACCCCTCTATTCATCTTCCTCCTGGCCCTATCTACTGCTACATGACTGTGCTCATGTCTCCATACCCTCCTTGGTATCATGTCTGACCTGGCTATGCTTCCCCCTGGCCACCACTGCCATATTTTCTCTAAGTCTCCTTTTACTTGCATATATGTGTTCACCCATGGCTTTTCCCCAATGTCATTACCCCCTAGGTGTATAATAATTAGATCTGAAATGGGCCACCGCTGTTTCATTTACTTCAGGGTAGGCAGTAGCTGTTCCCATCTCATCCCTCGGATGCCAAGCCAAACCAACCTATATTTTCTGACATCCTGGTGTAGCTGTTTTCCCCCATCCTTTTTCTCTGCTCTCTTTTCTGCCCAATAAATGGAGGAGTGCCCACAGATCCATATTTCTGTGATCCTCCCTCTACCTATAGAATTTAAGTAAAATATACATCTTAACAAACATCTTCTTGATTCCCTTATTTAATTGTATCCCTTTTATAAACCCCCATCCCTTCCCCCCAATCTGGTTCCACACCTGCAAAACAAAACACAGAAGACATATTAGTCACAATCCTGCAGAGCCTGAATATACCTCTTGTAGCTGGCAGACTTCCAATGTCCCTTTTCTAACATACTGGTCACTGTCTCCCCTGTTGCGGGTCTGGTATGATTTCCCGACTTTGCCCAACTAATAGTTTCCTGCTGATGTTTCCCCAACTGCTTTAATCCCACCTGCATACTTGCCCGTGATATTGTTGGTCATCACATAGTGTAAATACATTGGATAGGCTAGTACATCAGTACATTTTCACCAGGTACACTTTAAAATATAATACAGGCTCAACAGTAATCAATCAAGTAACAGGGTGAAAATACAGACATTTAACAAAATAAAACCTTGGGTTCACCTAAATACATCACTTCAATTAATGGGTAAAAAGAATCAATAGTGCAACAAAGTTTCAAAATAAACCTAAGTTCCTACTAAGATAATAACTTCATAATAGTTTAAAAATAAACAGTATTACAGGAGTTCCGAAGCTGCCTGTCTATTTGGCTCTCTAGTGTTAAATGTCAGCTTAAGCAGCCTGCTCCATCAATCAAAAAATGTGAACCAGGAGCTGATCTGTAAATTAATATCTATCTATCTATCTATCTATCTATCTATACACAAAATGGCAAATAGGCTCCAGAGTGGAATGGATATCTCTACCTTTAGGAGTTTGGCTAGCATTTGCTCGATATGTGAAGGAGGGTAAAGCTCTGATGATCACTTTAGATTAGGAATTGTCAGAACGGTGGTTAAAGCTGAACTGTGATCAACAGCTATTTAAAAAGAGAAACATGAATGTCAGTCTTCTAAATAAGTAATTCACTGATTTGAAATGCAAGGTGTGGAGCAGCCTCTGGACTTTTTGTTGTAAAGTGTTGTGTGCAGCAGATATGTAACTTGTTTTGCTTAACAAAAATTCAGGGACTGAGTTATAAAGTTGATGTTTTCTTGAAATAATCTAAAATTATTTGCATTTATTGAACAAGTAGCACTAGAATTACTTTGATTAGTTTTTTCGAATTTTTGGAACGAAGTCCAAATTTCATATAAAAATGTTTCCACAGTATATTGAAAAAGCCACTGATATTTATTGAAATTCCGGAAGTGCATTTTAATTGCACAATTGTAAATTACTGGAATTTGAGAACATATCTTCAGTAATTCTATATGTTTCACAACATTCTTGGTTTTTAGTAGAAGCTGTCGAAATATGAGGGTTCTGTTGCTGAACTGGCACAGTTTTTTTTAGCAATGTACTCCTTAGGAACCTACACCATTTGCAATAACCAAATGGCAAGTCCAGTAAGAACTGCTCTGCTTATAGTATATGCACTCACCACCTAATTAAAATAGAATGTTATAATAAGGTAAAATTATTATTTTGCAAAGTTTTGTTCCTACTGATTCAACTTACAAATAGGGAAAACAACCAGCTGCTGCAAATTTCCAGTCATATTTGCAAATGATTTGTTCTGTTTTTACTGAATGGTAAACCCGATATTGTTATATGGAGACCCTGCTAGGCCTAAGAATGTGACTGGGGAGAGCACTAGTACCCTGAAAGCCTGGCTCAATGAGCACCGCAAGAACCCTTGCCCCACCAAGCGTGAAAAGATCATGCTTGCAATCATCAGCAAGATGGCTGTAACCGCCTAGACTCCCAGTGTAGAGCACAAATCTGCACCTGTAATTAACCTATGGGCACAAGAATTAAACAGCATGTAAACAGAAGGTGCAGCTTAAATCTCTGCTATGTTACCAGTTGTAAAATGTAATGTTGCTCTTTGCGATTTTAGGCTGTGCTGCTCTGTGCTTTCAGCCAATGTCAGGAAAAAGGTGATCGGGCAATAATATGTCAGCAAACATGACCAGTCGGGCAACTGACGTCGGTCTATTAAATGTCGGGAAACCACATTACGGGCAACCGTATGGATCCCCCTATTGTTGCCTATTTTGATGCAGCCCCTATTCAAAAAAAGCGAGAGGAATAATTGCCTGGGTCCTTGCCCAGGAACTCCATGCCTTTTTTGAGCATGGCCGTTACTTGATAATTGGTCACTTTCTTCCCATCTACATGCACAAATAATCTCCCTTTTTGAATCCCTCGCACTGCAGCATATGCCCACAAAGCTGTCTACGTGAGCCTTCATCATTAAGGCACACCACTTCCCTTTGATCTTTTTTTGACCTCCTAATTATAACCTGTATTTCTTTTTGTCTCCAAGTTATATCTCCCCATTACAACCCCCCTTCTTCACCCTTTCTGCCCTGCCCCACTGCCTCACTCACTCTCAAGCCCCTGCAAACATCACTAAATAAATTGTGTTAAGTAATTGTGCCTCATCGTTGGATCTGCAAATTGCCGGGAGTATGCCCCCTAATTTGGCTAGCCAGTGGTCTGCTATTGGCCACCTCCCATCCTTAGGCCTTTGTTTTAATTGACTCCATCCTTGCATCATTCTCCATATCAACATTGACTTTGTCAGGTCCTTCCACCTCTTTAAGCTACAAACTGAACTAATCCCTGCTAGGTACACCCCCATCGTGTTGTGAGCTGTTTCTTTATGACATTTGTCCACTATAAGCTTCCCTAGCTGTTCTTCCATAAGTGGCCCACTTACCTCCATGTGGTGTGCTTCTCTGAATGTTTTCAATGCCCGCCAAGCCCCTTCATAGGCCCTCAAGGTCCGTGGTGCCCATGAGCTGCCAAACAGCATTTCAGCTCCCTCTTGCCAACGTCCCAGATGTTCATTGGTATGGGTGTTTTTTGATCCTCTGCTGTTGGTGCCAGCATCCTGAAATGATCCAGCTGCAGACGGTAGATGCTGTCAGCTAGAATATTTTTAACCCCTTCTATGTGCTTGGCCCTGAATAACATTCAACTGCGAGGCTCTTAACACTAACTGTCTTAACACCTGCGTGACCATCTTGGACCTGGCTCCCCTGTTGTTTAAAACCTCTACCACTGCCTTGTTATCACACCAAAATGTAACCTTCTGATTCCATAGTTCCTCCCCCCTCACTAGGATGCATGCCCAAATGGGCATGATCTCCAACAGTGTGATATCTTTTACCTTTCCATCTCTTACCCAATTTGTAGGCCATGGTTCCAAGAACCATCTTCCCCTCAAATAGCCCCAATACCTAACCCCCACTGCCTAATCTGTGTATAATTTGAAATCTGTGTTATACACCCATTCCTCTTGCCAGAAGGAACAGCCATTGTAGCTGTTGAGGAATTCTTCCCACACCCTGAAATCTTCCTTTACTCCCTTTGTTATGTCTACCCAGTGGTGTGGTCTGGTTATTCCTGCTGTGACCATTGCCAGCCATTTAGTAAAAGCCCTTCCTGGTTCAATTGCCCTACAAGTGAAATTCAGATGCCCCATGACCTGCTTTACCTGTCTGAATTGCACTCTTCTCCTGTTTGTATGTACCTGAATCAGCTCCTTCAGCTTCAACACTTTGCTGTCTAGCAACGTAAACACCTCCCCTAGGGTGTCTATTTCGATGCCCAGGAATTCTAACACCTTACTGGGGCCTTCAGTTTTTTTTCGGTGCTAACGGTACCCCTACTTCTCTACACAACTCTTGGAAGTTAGCCAACATTCTTTCTGTCTCTCTCTGACCACTGCCTACTAACATGAAGTCATACAGGTAATGTATGACCCACTTGTGCCCTGTTTTTTTCCTGAAAGATCTACTGTAAGCAAGTGCTAAATGCTTTGAGTGTAGCACATGCTATGGAACATCTCATGGCCATTGCCTTATCAAAATAATACTGATCCCCCACCTTAAAGCCCAAGAGATCCCAATCTTCCCTTCTAACTGGAAGCAATATGAAATCAAACTCTATATCCATCTTGACCATCCAAGTATCTGGAGTCACTCAGATAACCTGTACAGCCTCTTCTAATGTGGCATAGGTTTCCTTGCTATGTTCCTCAGTTATAAAATCATTCACTGATTCCACTTCTGGGAATGACAGGTCATGAATCACCCTGAATTCACCCTTTCGTTTCTTGGGAACCAAGGCCAATGGGGAAACTGGCATATCCTGTAATGGGGGTGGTGGAATACTGTCCCAATACTCTACCAGCAGCCTTTTCCTTCTCTATGTTCTGCTTCAAGATGTCCTCCTTTCCCTTAACTGACCCCAAGTTGTTTGCCTCTCTTGCCCATCTTGGGCCTTCACACTGTAATGGAAAATCTGTTCTAAAACCCTTATTAATTGCATCCACCACCTTTCTGTCTGGGTACCCTTTTAACCATTCCTCCCACACTTCTATATTGATGGGAATTCTTGCTCCCTGGAGTTGATCTCCTATTCTTCTCCCATCACCCCTCTTACACCCCCCACCCCAAACCTTCCTTGTTCTCTGCTTTCAGTAAGCCTGGTTCCCCCTACCAGCATGCCCTCTGCCTCTCGAACCTCTATTCCAGGACTGTCTGCAATACCCCTACCTGTCACGAAAAAGCTGCTGGCCTGTTTCTTGCTCCCCCATCCTGTGGGTCCCTGGTGTCTATGCTGTTCTGCTTAAGCTCATTGCATGGGTTCCACCACATTTTGAGCATGCAAGCCAGAACTGGCATTGGGGCCAGGAACAAAATTCCTTATTGTAACCCCAGTAACACCTCTGGGGACCCCCCCCTTTTTCCTACTTCTCCCTCTGGTATGGATTGATCAATTACATAGTCTGTCCACAAATCCAATTGTTTTGTGTCCCATCTCACATCCCCATACATTGCCATCCTTTGCTGGAAGAAGTTGTCATGATATATCCATCCTACTCCTCCTTTTACCTTGGCCCTTCTTATGATCAATGAATACGTAATCAGTGGGATGCCCAACTCAGTTTCTTTTCCAACACTATCACTGAGTATGTGGCAAAACCCACAAACCACCCATCCCACATCTTTTCTTTTGTAAATTTGTCCTCCTCCTTCTTACCCAATAAAACTACTGCTGCCGCCATCTCACTCTTCCCAATATTGTCTGTCTCCTCATATTTTGTAGCTAGCTCTTTACTCACTAAAGCAAACATGTCTACGTTATCCCCTTTCCATATCTTTTCTTTCATGGCCAGTGTTACGTGATCTCCTATTCTCATCCCTGGGGCCCCTATCTCCCTTGTTCCTTTTTCTATGCCTTCTGTCACCTTTTCCACCTCCCCATCATCTCTTTATCTGACCTTATCTCTGACAGTGCCAATTCCATCTGCCCAAGTTCCCCTTCCCTGAGGGCTGCAATAATTTGACTTATGTATTCCTTAATGCTTTCTCCCATTGATCCTCATACATTACCTGTGGGCTTGTCCACTCCCTGTGGCCTGTTGTCATTGAGATGCCCTGGCCTGTCTTCCTGTGACTGAACAGCTGGTTGTGGCATTATCTGCAGAGGAACCACTGTGCTCAAGGGATCTGGTCTGGGTTCCATCGTCGGAACCACCACCTGCTCTTGGGGAGGTACTGAAGGTTCCGGTACTCAGGGCTGCAGTGGTACAGACTGACCACTCAGGGAGAAACACTGGTGGTGGCTGCAACCTTTTTGTGATGACTGGCCTCCTTGCAGATTTTTTCCCACTGCCCCCTTTTCTTTTTCCTGCTTTCCGTTTCTCCCTGGATCTCCCCAGCTCCTTGCCTTCCACCATCTGCCACATCTTGTTGGCCTTCTCTGCCAACTCCATGATAGCCTTGTAGGCATCCTCCTTTGAAGGCCTGTTCCTCTTTGGTGCCATCTCCTCTTGTTTGCTTATAAAAGCTGTGAACAAAACTGACAAAGCGTCTTCATTAATACCCAGCCATGCTTTTTTAACATGCCCCTGTATCACTTGTCCCTGTCAGCAAGACGCCCATTCCATTTGCTCACTTTATCTATATGAACCCCCTTTTTGCGTGCCCCCTCATGTCCTTAACCATTGGTCTTATGTTCTCATATAGAATGGCAAAACTCTGCATTGCTCCCATTCTTCCTTTCTGTCCTTCATAAGATGGTCTCCATCCAGCTTGTGTCTGAACTTCCCCTAGCTGGGCCTATTATATACTTGGCAAAATGGTGTCTGACGACTTGCTGCATGGCCTGGGTCACCAGGCCTCTCCATTGTCATTGTTGTTCACCCCGGTGAAACTGCATCTTAATTCTGGTAGTTCGTCCCTCTCTAGGCCCCATCACCTCCATGCTTATTGCCTGCAATGGTGTTCCTCCTTCTTCCCAACCCCAGGCATCTGTCAACACCCCACATGGCCTAATAGGCCTATCCTTTATCCCCCTCATGACCCCTCATGCCTCTGGTCACACCACGTGGCATCATGCTTCTGCATCTTCCCTCGCTCATGGCTTGCTAGCCTTCCTTTTACTCTTTGTGCCCCCACAGGCCTCTGGTCTTACCACATGGCTCCTAGGCCTACACAAAATGACCATCCCTTTTTCTGACTCATTGGCGTCTGACGTCACCTTGTGAACTCTCTTAGTTTGCCCCACTCCTTAAGCTAAGCTAATGTTTGTTGGGATAGAGGGCAAATATGAGGGGCAAGGAACAAAACGGCAAATAAAATATTCTCACAGATTGTTTCCTGGAATGCAGAAGATGTGCTAACACAAGATCTAGTACTGTATCCCCATGGCTTCACAGGTCATGCGCCATACAGAAGGCATGGCATTCCCTTCACCCCTGCTGCCTGCTATGCGTTCTGAAATACTTCAGGCCTATGCCCCCAGACCGAGTGATTTTCGGCATCTCACCCTTCTCCCATAGCCATTTTTTGCCGGCGCAGCATCCTGCTTCTCCCATGCTACCTGCTATGCGGTATCGAACACTCCATGCCTATGCCCCAAAACTGCCTGGCTTCCAAACCTGCTGTAAGACCCAGCCATGGCATCTGACGTCATGCTGCATGGCCTTCCCAGTCTTGCTCCACACCATCCTGTTACTCTAGGCCTGCTCTCAAGCCATTCATGGTTTTCTTACTTGATAAGCCCCTGTGGCATAGCTCCCCAACATTTCCAAACATGTTCTTACTGGCTCCCCACCCTTCAATCTGCAACAGCTTGCTACTGGGTCTGCTTCCACAGCACAACCACCTTTTTTTTTTATACTCTGGCCCCTCCAAGCATCCGTCCTGCTTCTCCTCTTGGGCTTCTTAGGCCCACTACCCAAAGCTATCACATAGCCACTTCTCTCCCCAGTTCTATGCAGCCTTGCTCTCTATGGCCTCCGTGCAGGGCCTAACCATACAGATAAGCTTGCAATCAGCACTCAGGCACCCCCATCACATGCTGCACACTGTCACATTTCTATTTTTATCAACATTTATTTAAACTTCTTCAACCTTCCAGCTACTACAGTCCAATGCAATTGCCAAACATTACACATGCAAAAATACCCCACTCTCTTAAGATATATTTACTATCTGTATGTCTTTTTTTAAATACGTAGTCATCGCCCACCTTGCTGCCTTGTTCTTACCTTCTTCGATGTCTTACCACAAACCTTAGCCCTCTGCTCCAAATCTCCAAATTACCAATCTGACGTGCTGTAGTTTATCAGTGCAGATAAACTAATAAAACTTCAGCAAAAGTGGCTGAACACCACTGTGCTGACTCTTATGTACCCCTTATAGCCCCTCCTCTTCCTGTCTGCCTACCTATTGTCTGGTACCCACCTGTCCTTCCCCTTACCTTCCCCCTCCCTCTCTGAGCACACCATCTTTCACATAAGAGGAGGGGTGCACCAGGACAACTTGGTCTGCCCCTTTAAGGGCAAACTCCATTGTCCTGAAAATGTTGGCTTGAAATCAGCTCCTCTATGTTTCTAATACTATCAATCAACTTTAAATCATCACAGTTAGCTCTGATTGAATCCTTAAATAAATATGTCATACAATGTTTCATTGTTTTACCCATTCCCTGTTCTAAAACTTCTCTGCCTTTTAGAATATGGATAACAGAAGTCATAGACCACTCCTCATTACCTACATAGACAGAAACATCTTTATATACTCCAGCAGAACAATCTCCACTTTTACCATCTATCTTTGGGGAAATATTCAAATTTGAATTATCAGAGATACTAATTATTTTTGTTGAAATTTCCCTTTGAAAACATTCTTCTGTCACATTTAACATAAGTGCTTCTAGATGTCCCAGCATTATTGATGTTGAACAAATATTCTCTAGCTCAATTATAGCACCATTAAAATAGGAAGTTATTTTCATCTGATTTTTATCTTTCTACTTTGTCCAAATATTTCTTTTATTTTTTGGGTTCTTTTTAGCTTTACTTTTAATTTTATGTTCTGCAGTCTTTTTGCTCATTTCAATGTTCAGTTCTTGAGAGGAATTTATTCCACTTCAGGAACTCACCATTTTAACTATTGGAACAAACTAGTTATTCCAAATATGGTAATTAATTAATTAACCAAAGAATAATTTGTAGCCACAAAAAATGTTAACAATTGCACAAATGAACTTAATTAAATCTTAAATGATTGAACATATTTATCAGCTGAATTAATTAATCATCAATAATAGACACTTGCTGGCAACAATGATTATACAGCAACAACAACAAAAAACAGACAGTAGATATAATGGAAGTCCTTTTTACTTTCCACCTCAGTGGTATGTTGTGCAAAAACTGGTAGTTCTATTTCTTTCTGGGTTGGGTTAAAATGTTTTAGAGTTCCAGAAATATGCAGACCTAAAATGTCCTTATTGTAGTCCTTCTCATAACCTTTCTCTGTTGATCCTTTGAGCAGCTGAAGAAAAATGTTCACACCTAATTCCAATAAAATTCAAGAATTAAATAAGTTATCCTGCAGGAAAACAAATAAGAATTGTCAGGATAATAGGTACATGCTAGTCAACTATTTCTAAAATTATTTCTTAGTTATTGTAATTATTCTAAAATCACCATTATTAATTGCATATTATTTTATATTAAATCAAGTCCAAGCCAGCCTTAGTTCATTAAATATATCAATTATCTACAATTAGATTAGCAATTTGTTAACTTTTATGATTATTCCAAATTTACCTACAGTATGTAGACCTAAAACACCTTGCGTATCTTGTTATATTTCTATATATTCTGTATAATTTCTCCAGTATACTTCGGTATACTTCAAAACAATATATTAATATAGATGCTTAATACCTGCAGTGGGCTAGTCAGCCTACTGTTCTTTAAAGGACACAATGGAGAACCAAAAGGGAGCAAGACAACATTAGTTTTCAGGTAACTGTGTCCTAAGCTCAATTTTCCTGCATTCCCTAAACCGCTCCTCAACTCAAGAAGAGTAATTATGTTTCTGCAACATAAAGTAATCAGAAACTTACTTTCTAAAACGAGATGCAAAACTAGAAATGGTTCTTTGTGTATAAGATTATTATTATTTTTCTTTATCTTTACTTTTATTTTTTTTACAGGTACAGACCATTTCAAGTGCTGAGTTGCCTTCTGAAGTTACGGTATATAATAACGTCTCGATTCACTTCACTTCAGTTTATTTTGATTGAGGCTGAGAGTTTTTATGTTTATACAGGCTAGAAGCAAGCTGCTTGTCTTATTCAGACAAATATACTCGAGTTCAAAAATTTAAATGGAGTAGTAATATGGTCTCTTGTTTGACAGAACACAGGATTAAATCTCAGAGCTCAAGGCAAACAGACATCAAAGCAAAAAAAATAAAAAAAATGCCAGCACTGACTATGTGCTCCCTTTGTCCACTGCTACCCTCTCGACTAACGAGCATAAATTGAGTTTCAGAGCTATTCAACATGTGCTATCCCTTATATCATTAATCAACTACTCAATTATCTTAATTGGTTATATTGGGGAATCTTTATATTGAGCTATTTTACACATGCTGTCCTTTATATCAATGATAAATTAATCAATGAACTTAATTGGTTATAATGAGGAACCCACAAAAATGTGTGATTTCTGTCATTTTTGATTAATTGCTTGTAATCATTACTTCTATCTATAACAAGAGAAGCTAAATACAGCAGCTTGGAAATGCATGTAGTTAGTTATTTAATAGTCAACAGCTAATCACCTTGGCAAAAAGTCATAGGCATGAATATTCAGACTGCACCTGGTAGTGGTGCAAGCATGGGAACAGCACAACTGGGATGCGCCGGGTCCAGGACCAGGACCAGGTGATATTCAATGGAGATGCACTATGGCACAGCATGGTTGAATATGGCACAGACAGTGCATGGCTCAGTGGCACTGTGCATGACACAGTGGTACTGCACCTGTGCAAGCCACAGATAGGGAGCATGGGGATGCACCAGTGCAAATGCAGTTGCGTTGGGTGCATCACCCATGATATTCAGCAGAGGTCATGCAAATGAGGCCATAATATATGCAAGGTGCAAATGAGGCAATTTGCATGTCATTATGGCCTCATTTGCATGCCTTGCACAGGGCAGTCCAGTGAATTGACCCTGGTGCCCTGCACAGAATGATGTGTGCACAGTGGCAGAGCTGGGGCATCCCCTGCCCATAGCTGCGATCATGGTAAATTGTTGTAGAACAAATCCCTGGTAGTCTAGTGGTACCCTCCTCCCTCCTGTGTCCCCAATAACTGGTAAATGTAGGTAAACCCATTCCCTGGTAGTCTAGTGGTACCCCCCTCCATTATGTTTCTCCAATCACTGGTAAATGTAGGCAAAATTAGCCCATGATAGTCTAGTGGTACCCATGCCCCTAGCCTCGATTGTGGTAAATCACCATAAAATAATTTCCTGGTGATCCAGTGGCACCCCTCCCACCCACACAGAACCACTTGCACCCCCCCCCCGTCATCAGTGGTCTGCTAACCCACCCACATAGCCACCTGGCAGCCCATTGAATGACAGGTACAGTATGGCTTAGGCATATTGTACTAGACAGTCCCAAATATGTGAATGAAGTCATTCACATAATTGGGACTGTCTAGTACAGTATGCTCTGCTAGCCCGTACTGTACCTGTCATTTGGTGGGTGGCAGGGTGGTATGCGAGCAGGTTGCAGCCAACTGCCAATGATAGGGCAGGGTGGGCAAGGGTTCTGTGTGGGTGGGAGGTGTGGGAGATACCATTGGATCAACAGGGAATTATTCTACAGTGATTTACTGTGATAGGGGCTGGGGTGGAGGGGTACAACTAGACTACCAGAGAATGAGTTTACCTACATTTACCAGTGATCAGGGATGCTGGAGGAAGGGGGGTACCACTAGATTACCAGGGAATGAGATTACCTACAAGTACCTGTGATCTGGGACACAGGAGGAAAGGGGTACCACTAGACTACCAAGGAGATATGGGTGCTTGTGGATGGTGTTCTGGGTGGGCTAGTGACCACCCATGGCTGTCGGCTGCTGTGTTGCGCCCTGCACTATGGCAGCCCACCTGTGGGTGGCCAGGAGTTGTTTCTTCTCTTCAAGGGCTCAACTTTGAGATCCCCATGTGGCACAATGCAGAGCTGAATATTGGGATGTGCCACATATACATGGGCACGCACCCTGAATCAGTGCCGCACACATTATCATTGTGCCCCAGTGAATCAGAATTTGCACTATGCCTGGCAGTCTCTTCAATATCCCACCTGTGCACAGTGCAGGGTTGCACCAGTGCAACTCTGCTGCACCATGCGCATACCCTTTGAATATCCAGGTCATGAAGTTCACAACTAACTCCGTGAATTGCAGAGTTTTATATAAATCCTAAGGATTAAATTTATACATCAAGTTAAAAAACATAAGAAAGAAAATAACTCACTAATAAAATATATAAAATATCTATAGGAACAATCACAGAAACAAATACATAGCTAGCAAAATATTATAAATGAAAGAAAGAGGTATAAAAAGAGTTGTTCCAAAAATGTTCCAATGATATTTCCCAGGATATTTCAGATTTAGTATGGGAGTTATACATGTACATCACAACATGTTGTTTATTTCATTCAGTGCAAAAGATGTCCACAAACAGGTTATGTTGGAGAGACAAGCCACCAGCACAGAACTAGGATGAACTCGCACAGACATATTATTAAAACAAAGAAGACTGAAAAACCAGTGGGGCACCACTTCTGCCAGCTTGATCACTTAATTTTGTATATGTCAGTAATGGTCTTAAAAGAAAATCTCAGAAACACACAACAGAGACGAGCTTTTGAGATTAAACTTATTTTACATCTCAATATTGTAACAGATGGGATCAACATAGATCTGGGTTTCATGGGACATTACAGAAATTAACATCCACAGACCTCTTCTTCTTCAGACTGGCATATTATAGGACTTCAGCATGTGTGGGGTGCATGTGTGTGTGTGTGTGTTGTGTGTGTGTGTGTGTGTGTGTGTGTGTGTATGTGTATGTGTTGTGAGTTATGTGAATGCAGCAGGTGTGGGGCTTGCTGTCACATTGAGGTAGACTTCTATTTAGATACATGGGGTTACAGTGTTACTACTCTTACTTCACACACATAATGAATATTAATTCTTCCTTGCTTTTTGCCTTCACCTGGGATTGGGATTGATTCCATTGCACCATATTCAGATTAACTAGCCTGTTACTGTACATACAGGAGTGTTATCATAGACTATCACATTTTTTTTTTCAACTCTGAACATATTGGGGTGCAAGATCTTATTTGCATGGCAGGGTGTAGACAGGCATACTCACTGTACACATTTGTGTACAGTTTTGTTGAGTGTCTGTCACAAACCATAAGCCACTCTGTTAATATCATTCTAATCTGTAGTATTTGGGTTAGTGTCGTCCACTGAGGAGTGTTCCATACATGTATAACCTCTTTAGAGAGTGGAGGAATCATCTGACAACAATATGACTTGTTTGGAAGGGGGTGCCATTTGGAAAGGATGTGTACATTTTTAAAGGGTGGGTGTAACTGTTGGAGACTGTGTACAAAACGGAAATTTCTGGCTACACTTTCCTGGACAGATCTTTTTACATTAGGCTAATATTGTAGTGATTTGTGGAAGTGTAGGTGTGCTAGACCTCTTGTCTTACACACCTACTTTATATGTACTTCTAGTTACCTTACCCTAGGCAGGGTGGCAGTTTTATTTCATTGTGGTTCTATCCAGAATCCTTGGAGATGTTACTACACTGATAGGAGTAAGGTTAAACAGTGTCACATTTTTTGCTGTCTAGGTATTAAGGTACATGATCCCTTTTACTTGGGACTTCATGACAAGTTAAATTCCTTTGGGGAACAATTGCAATGATTGATGTGGATGAAGATGGATTAGAAGTGTGTGTGTGTGTGTGTGTCTGTGTGTGTGTGTATGCGTATATCTCCTTAAAACAATTTATCCCCCCCCCACATTATGGGGATGTGGGGTGGGGTAGGGTGTATTGTGTGTATGTGAAGAGGAAGAGATAAATTATATTTTTGTCTGTTATTCAGATTTCTTTGACACTTTCGGTACATCAATTTGTTATACTCTGAGAATTTATTGACATCAGTACATATCAGGCTGCATGGTCTTATTCATTGGTGGTCCTTGACAAGAGTTTGTTGTTTGACACTAATACTGTCTAGTTATACTTATATTATCATTTATAAAGTCTTGTTACTACACTAGAGGTTTTTGAAGTTTATGGGGCATGATATCTAGCTGGAAAGTATACTGTAGCTGGGTAATGGATTCAGCTAAATTTTGCACATCATACAGTGTTCCCTGATGTTTTTAAGACAGCTTTTCTGGTAATTTCTTGTCTGTAATACATACATTGAAACTTCTTGGAGTCCTAATACAATCTTAGTATAAATTTAATCTGGGTGGGGGGTGTTTCTCAGTAATCACATTCTTATGCACCTTGTGACACTCATAGATGATTTAAGAGCCATCTGCTCGAGTAGTGTTATCCTATGTCCATTACATTAATATGCAGTAGAATTCTTTGTATGTGTTTTGCACCAAGCACCTTTGACCCTGGGACCCTTCCAGCTTAAGATAACATGGTACTGTTAAACTTCTCTAACATCATCTTCTGTTTTTTTGAAATGAGTATTTTAAACCAATGGGGATTTTTTTAATTTTTTCTGCATGTTAAAAGTATTGTTTTTTTTCTAAATAACTGTCGTTACACTTCTGAAGAAGGACTGGTTGGTCCGAAAGCTAGAGCACTTTGTTCTTGTTCTTGCATCTATATTGGTCCATTAAAAGGTATCAAATCATTTGCTTCTGGATCCAAGGATATTTCAGGGATATTTCACAAAAAAACAATCAAGGCTATCCCCAAGTAAACAGGACAGTAATTTATTTTAAACTGACTAAACTACTTTTATTATATATAGTTCTCCTGTGCAACTTTTCTTTTCACTTGGTGCTCGGAGACTGTCCCCTAAAAGTGGTCTCTACAGCAGTCAAAGCTTTCGCCCTCCACAGGGTTTACTCAGGTTGGCTACTTCCGGGGCTTCTGCTGTCATGGACTCCTCACAGGCAGGAGCCACTCTAGGAGCTTTGATAACCAGAATGCCTATTCACCACTTTTTTCAATTACTTGCAACACAAGGTTTTCTGGAAAGACTGAGCAAGGGGTAAATATTGGAGTGCTTTATAACAGAAGCAGAGTGCTTTTATCAGTAAGCAACTCACAACTGAGGCAACGGTGGCATACCTGTTCTACCCTTAAAAATCACATTTGCTCAGTCCTGTTCTTGTTGCTTCTCCACAGCATCATAGCTTGCAGTCACTCTAGCTACTCCTCCATTATAAATTCTGCTGTGATGGGATCCATATAAAGGGCTAATAATAGCGGGAAAAGGGGACAACCCTGCTTTGTCCCACACTGTAAATGTATTGGAGAGAGCACCATTTCTGCAAATGTAGGCATGAAGATGGGAATAGATGTTTTAGATCCATTTCATGAATGATTTGGGGAATGAGAAAGTCAACAGGGTGTTCCAGAGGAAGTACTAAGACACCCTTCCAAATGCCATCTCAGCAACCAGATTCAACAGGGCAGTTGGAATTTGTCTTGATTTAATGTAGTCTAATAATAACATGGTGTGGTGGATATTATCTGTAGTACTCCATTGTTTAATAAAGACAGATTTATTAGAGTAGATAATTGTTGGGATGAGTAATTCTAATCTTGTTGCCCATGTGGCCATATAAATTTTGTAATCTGCATTTCGTATAGAAATTGGGTGGTAAGATGTAGTATCAGTGACATCTTTTTCAGGTTTAGGAAGTGGGGATATGACTACATAGACCCAAGAGGGGGGTGGAACCACTCCCCCCACTACCTGTCGACAAATATTTTTGTTGAACCAGTGTTGTAGAGCCCCAGCATGGTACACAGGTACATTTAGATAAACTAGATGAGACCTATCATACAATAGCTTGATTTGTATTGAAATACCAATAAAATACTCATTGTAACATGTTAAAATAGCTAAAATGGGATTCACTTGAAATTAGGAGGAAAAAGATGACTGGGGTTAAGACTTACTTGGAATTGGGGTGGTGGAGTATATCTTGTTCTAAATTTGCACAGAAAACAAAATATAAACATAATTTAAGAGACTTAAAAACAGATGCCTAATGATTCCTTTTGTGCACAACTAGGCAGCTTCATCAACAATGTTGTCCAAACCACCACCCCATCTGCACTCACCACATCCCTCCTACCTGCAACCTCTACCTACCAATTAAGATCCAGTGACTCTCAGGTCCTCCTGGTTCAAAAAACTCACACTTAAATAGGCAATCGAGCCTTGGCCACATACGTGCCCAGGTTGTGGAACTCCCTCCTTGCAAGTTCTTCCACCTCCCATCCCTGCTTCAAAGCATCCCTCTGGGGCTTCCTCAAATTGGCCTCCTACTGCCTCTGCACCTAACCAACCCACTTCTGTCTATGCAGTTCTGACTGCCTGAGTCATTACACCTGACTCGACTGCTCAGGAGTTGGGTCTCCTGTTACTGTATGCACCTTATCCTCTGGTGAGCACACAGCCATCAGTTGTATTAAATGTATTGGGTTCTTTCTTGGCCCAATTGTTCTTAAAAAAAAAGCACACATAACTGTTCTATCTTCATGTTTTTTCCTAGGTTCTTCTACCAGAAAATGTCCTACTCATTAACATTTTACCCATATCCTTTAGGGTATGGCTGCCTCCTTATGTTGACTACTGTGGTTGATCACTGTCATTCATGCCTGTACTATGATGTTATCTACCTTCTACTCATGTTGTATACTCCTGATGTTCTTGTATCAACTCTTATAATGCATGTTCTTGTATGTACATTGTAATGCCTGATGTTCTTGACAGTACTTTGTAATTCTCCCAGTTCGCACCTGAAAATAGGCACTTGGCTGTCTAGTGTGCTTGCCTGGTAAACAAAAGCAAAAAAATAAATAACTAAATAAACTCTTATAGTAAAATGCAAAGGAGGTATCATTTGTCAGAATTATGGAATTAATTAGAACCTGAGAGTAGAAGTGCAAAAAACCTTACCTTTAAAATTGGTATCAATATTGCATGGAGGGATAGATTGTTTGCTTCAGTTAGTTCTTGTATGTATGTTCCTTATGGGGGAAGGGGGTATCATGTTTTTCTATTATGTCCACAAAATTTTCTTTTTATGATTGCATTAATCATATTGCTATTGATGTACTTGGTGAAACTACATTTTCAAATACTATGTTTAAGTGTGTATTTATTCATGTTACTTTACCCACTATTATTGTATGTTATGTAGTCTATTCTCCTGCTTGTGTATATAGTATGTCTGTTACTCATGTGATGTGATTTTGTACATACCTTGTTTTGCAACCATTTTGAATATCAGGACAGCTTTGTAAAAGAGGGCTTCCAGTTCTAAAAGTTATATCTTGTTGAAAAATAAAAGTGTTTATCTATCTGTCTTATCCACCTTATTTATCTATATGGTTTCTACCATGTTGTTTTTAATCTGCACTTCACAACTGATTGTTGTTTGAATTGATTGTACTCAACATTGCACTGTATTTTGATTGGCTGTTTTTACTGTATTTAAGCATTATTCATTGTGCTAGGTATGTCTGATGCAGCACAGTAGTGTCATGTGTGAAATATCAGCAAGCAATAATACCCAAAAGTGTGGGCAATATTGGGCTATTCTGGACCTCCTAGGAGCATAATGAGCCCTGGCACCACAGGTGGAGTGCCTTATAGCCCCTGTAGGGTTCAGTATAGCCCAATATTACCAATCTTGAAGGGTATTATTACACTTAGAAAATGGATTTGGGGGTGAATTAAACAATAAAAAAATGTAAATTAATAAATAATAAAAAAAATAAAAAAAAGCTGTTTTTTGTAAAGTAGTCCCTGCACTGCACAGTGCTGGTATTGTCAGTAGAGGACACTGTAGCCATTAACTTGTCTATGTGACAGGATTTGTGCCATCTTCAACCATCCCCCTCTCCATTTTGAGCAGAGCTGTCACCCCCATGCTCCATTTTAAATATGTGATGGTGAGAGGATTGTGACAAGAACTTTTCTGAGATTGGGCAGGGCAGCTGAGTGTAATTAGAAATTGAAGATCAGGACAAGAACTGTACAGGGATTGGGCGGGTGGCTGTGTTTGTCAGGCAATGGAAAAAGAAGCAGTAGATTACATCTTTTCACTTGTAAAATCAGCTTTGTGTTTCTGTATTATATCCTACTCTTTCTTATCAGTGTAAAGCACTAAGACAAATGGTAATATTGTAGTGTGAGACTAGTGCCATCAAGGAATGCCACCACTATACAGTTGATTTAAAGAAAAAATGCCTCCCGGTGTGTTCATGTTCACACATTTCATGCTCAATCAGTAGGTGCACCATTTGATTTAATACCATGAACAGAAGACATAAATTCATTTCTGAAATCCTTCAATTGCTACTCTAAACCGATCACTTCACAAGATGGAGAAGGGGGCTGTATCTCTCACTTAAACACACATAACAACTGAGGACTGTGATCAATAGTTTCAGTGATGGGAAGCAAAATGTGTATTTGAAGTTCACAGTGTGAAATAAGCACTACTAATGATTAAAAAAAGAACCTTTTTTTCTTTGGCAAGGTGGACATTTCATTGAAGGGATTTGGTGGGGAAGACTCGAGTGAGAAGCAGGAGAGCAAGGTGCATGCTAAGAAGTGAGGAAGTAAATTGAATATATTTTCCATCTTTGTTTTTAATTTTTCTTTTTAATAAAAAGCATTTCACTTTGGGAGACTGGAGTGCAGTGCTGAAGGAAACCAAAAAGAAAGCAATCAGAGGAATGATTTCTTGAATAAAGGGTGTTGGAGTCGCACTGCCATGTAGGATTTTTCTACCTTTTTGCATGGGTTTCTGAATGGTGTCGAGTGTATGGCAGGCAGCAGTATTTTTATGTCAGTTATTGAGAGGTACATGCTGCCATTTTAAAAACATGCTAACTACTGTGGCGATGTGAAGTCGATCAGAGTGATGGCTAGCTTTTTATTTTAAAATATTTCTGTACTTTTTCTTTCATTTACTGTAACCTAAAGTGAGCCCAGTGGAGTTTGAAGTGTGCATTCATGTGGCAGCTGGCACTGAATTCAATAGTGTTGTGGGAGAGGGCAGTATCTCTTGATTAGCTAGAGAAAAAAATGGCAGCAGTTTCTAATTCATTTGGGGGCTCTTGGCAGAAGAGCAGGGAGGGTGGGCACAGGGATACTTCAATGGGTGAAGGAAACTTGGGCTGGTACTTTTAACACCCTGGCTCTGCTGTCTGATAGACACCCACCTTAGAGGGGCTACCAATCAGTCAGAGTTTGGGAATTTCTCAGACCATTTTCTAAGACAAGTTTGTTATCTGTAGCTACCACCATGGAGTGGAAAGTGAGCCGTAAGAAATTTTTTTTTTTTTTATCACTGCACTATGTCACTTAAATCTAAGTACTTATTTTACCTTGGTTTGAGTACTCTGTTTTTTGCTCTTTACTGTATGTTTATTTTTAATTTACATACCAAGATATATAGAGGTGGCCCACCCGAGAGTGACACCATAACTGTGAAACCTGAAAAAAGACCATTACAGCGACAGTCACTGTAATGGTCTGTTTTCACTAATGCAGCTTCTCCCTGTGTTCTGCCCCCTCCCCAGAACAACTCTGACCTGGAGTTGATTATATTAAAATGTGGGGGGTTCAGAGTCCCACATATGTGGGGTACAGGGAGCACAGCGCCCTACAAAAAAACACTCTCTTTCGTGATGGCACAATATCAGTATCAATATTGTGACATCGCTGTACAGGAGGTCGGCAAAGTTCCTGTCATCCACAAGTGGTGATTCTGATAAATAGTTGTATGATAGTGCAACAATGTGCTTAATTGGGCTGCATAGAGATCAACATGTATGTCATTTGAGTGGACTCACCATGGGAAAGACCATGTGAGGGATACTTATTTTTTACTTTGGAGGTCTGTTCATTTGGTCTCATAAGAGTAATATGTTTTTGCATCACATACCATGATATATACACTGACAGGGCCTGGCATGCCTCGACAAGGTGAAGCATAACAGAATGTTATATATGTGGTTTAGTTATTCCAGCAAGAGTCTAAAAAAGCCAACATCATTCACATTGAAAACAGGCTTAAAATCAGGAACCATTATTACTCTCCAAGAAGTTGTGAAATGAATGCCAGGGTACTGATTCTTGTGCTTCTGTTGGTACTTGCAAAGGACTGCAGTGGAACATGACCCCATGTCATAGATGACATTGCAATAGCTATTTGAGAAGATAAAAGTTATATAATATATTGTTTTTAAATGCATTCAGTATATTTTTTATTTATGTCACCAAAAAAAGTATGAGTTAGGAACAGATAATGTGTTACCATGATTGATGGGCAATTGTCCATACCCACAGTGCACAGGTGGCTGTGATGGCACTGTTACTTGCAGCTGGTATCATGTTCTCAGTAATAAGTATGTGACAAGTCAAGAAGATGGTTATTAATAAGGTTAGCCCGATGCACCAAGGCTATGCGACATGCAGGAGTGTGTGTACAACATGTGCACGGAGGGGCATACATGCATTTCACCACATGACATGTCCATGAGGCATGCACTATATGAGATGAGGGTACATGTAGGCAGCCAGCATGCAGTGGCACAGCTGTTTTGTGATGTGCATATGTGGGGACATGGCCATGCAGTGGCATGTGCAGAACCCACAAGTGCTCATACACAATGCCAGGTATGACAGCATGGTGCATGGCATGAGATGCATACAGTTATGGCAGGTGGAGGGCTGCTGTAAGTATCTGCACACCAGTGTAGGGAGCTGTACACCCAGAGTGACATGGCAGTACACTATACCCAGAGCTACCCTACCACCAGCAGTACTAAACTGGAACAGTCAGATGGCAGAGTAACACAGGGTTGCATGGCCACAAACAACACATACTGTACCAAGTGGGGCACAGGAAAGCCAGCAGGAATTGGGGGTGAAGGATGCAGTACCTGTTGAACAGGACTTCTGTACCTGGAATATGTGACAGTACAAAATGCATCCCATCCCTACAGCCCAGGCACAGGGAGAAGGGTATGCGATGTTCAGAGGTAATGCATGAGGCAAAATATGGCATCCCTGAAATGCACAGTTAGAGGACAGGTATGATGTCAAGCCCCCCCCAGACACTGAAGATGATGAACAAAGTACCCAGCATAACAGGTGTGCAGTATTACCCACAGAAACCACACAAGCCTATGTGATGCATACCATGTAAAGGGCACAGAACCGTGCACAGCACAGGTGTGTCTCAGTGTTGCTATGCTGACACACACAAACAGAATAACAGGCATGGAACATCGTCCACCATACAAATGACACACATGCATGACACCCACACATGCTCCCCTTGGATGGTGCACCCACCACCCAACCCACATGTCCCCAACCCCCAATGACTGTCAACCCCACTAATGGCCTCTGCAGAACCTCACGCCACCCCTTGACCCCACCCTCCCACCCCAGTGGAAGTCACTGATCTGGAGACAATGACCACACAAGGAATGTGACAGAAAATCTTTATTACACTACATGACAACAGGACCACATGATGATGGCAAATGAAAATTACCCAGGTACATTGCAGCAACACATACCAGTACTCCATTAAACAACTGAAAGTCCACATATAAAATAGTGAAGAACAGTCCACAGCAAATGGTAAAATGGAGCACCCAAACATGGCCCATGGCAGTGTTTCATATGTGTGCATGGTACAACTTGATGGTCACACCCATTTCTCCTCCTCCTGTGAGTCACCACTGTCACCTTGAGGTGTTGTGGCCATCCATGGATATGAGAGGAGAATAAGCCTCCAGAGTGGTCCCCTGTAACACTGCAATGGAAAGACACACCATGAGTGAAGGTATGGCTGGTTACATAATTTGGGATGGAAAAGCATGCATGTCACAGGATGCTAGACCTATCTTGGATGGTGCCTCCACCCTCCACTTCTCATTATCTGCCTTATATCAGATGTCATGGTACCCAGTCTTAGGGCCAGGAAAATTGGATTGGTTTGCTGCCATCTCTGCTGCAGTGATGTCTGAATGATGCTTCTTGCCCCATCAGGCTGCTCCACCCTGTTAAGGATCATCTCATCTGGTATGCCTAGGTGATCCTGTGGGGACAGGAAGATGAAACCAACATCAGCACCGTGGAACTCACACACACCTCAATGCACTGCACCACACACAGCAGGCCAAGTACATACCCATATTTGGATCACCAGCCTCCAGATGTTGCCCCCATTATGGCTGTCAAGGTAAGTGTCCTCGAACACACACCACAGTTTCCATAGGTACATCACAATGCAGCCAACCTGTGGTGTGGATATGCAAAGGCTATCCACTGCTGCAGCCATTTCCAGCATCACGCCTTGTGGTGGGTTCACATGGCTCCCAAATAGGTACCGTCAGTGCATGCATGGAGCCCCACTACACCCTTTTAAAGGTACACATGAGGGTTCTGGCCCACATAAAGGGCAGATATCCATACACAAAGAGATGGGAAGGTAATCATAGTGGTGGGAGGGGATGTGTCCTGGCTACATGATGTACATGCTCCTGCTTGAGGTGGAGCAGGAGTAGTGGAGGTGCAGATGCCCATGGCCAAGGGACTATGTATGCATAATGTAGTGTACACACTGCAATTGAATGTTTCAGGTTCGACTGGGGCACAATCACACAAATGTGGGACATGGTGCATGACTAGACTGCATCACAGACAGCAGACAAGGATGATGACTGTGGAGACCAATGTGTAATGCATCCTGTCATACTATGCAACTGGGTCATTCCAGAGGGTGTCTGGGGACACAAACATTGTCAATCAGTCCTCCATGTCATGGGCACTGGTGCAGGTGACCAGTGCCCTGCTGGCACATGTGTAGGGACATGTCAGGTTCCCTACATCTGAATCTGATCTACATGCCACTAAACAGGATACTATGGTATGCATGGCATGTCCAATGTAATCAGTGCTATGGGCTGCACCCATATAACAATAATGACACCTTTTGAGAATGGGGAGGCATACAGGAATAGGAAGGGATTCCACGGTGTGAACTGTCAGGTCATGTGTAACGCGGATGGCATATTTACCAAGGTGTGTGCCAAGTACCCTTGATCATGCCACAATGCATACTTCCGGACAGATCACAACAAGGAGCCCTACTATGTACTGGTCTAATAGAGGGGTGGCTGTTGGGTGAGTATACATGAGCATCATGTGTGACACCATGTCGAAACCTGGTTCGTGCACCTTATTGTATGTCCTGTCATCTTCTGCAGAAGTGACTGCAGATACTGGCTATGGCAGTACCTGATAACACCTTATTTGGAGGCACAGGGCACAACAGCAGAAGTGTACAACCATGACCTCAAGAAGACATGGACCATCATTGAGAGGACAATCAGTCTAGAAAAGATGAGTCTCTGGTGTTTGAATCATACAGGTGGAATGATGCTGCTGTCACTGGGAAAAGTGTGCAAGGTGTTCGCTGCATATACCATGCTCCACAACATCACCATGTGACACCAAGTATCTATGCCAATTGACACATGGCCATGTCCACTGCCAGAGGTCAAGGATGGCCAGCATAAGAAAGGACAGGAGAACTTGAGTGGTCATGAAGGGGACATTCAGCTGTCAGGGATGGCCACCAACAGAGTGCCTGACAGTACCTACTGTACATGTATAATAATAATAATGAAACTTTATTTATACTGCACCTTTCTTAAAGTCAAGGCACCTTACAATAGTTACAGATAAGAACAAGATAAAAACTAAGATTACTGAGCTCATAAAATTACAGTAACATATCAATCAGAATAAATCTTTGACCATAAATAGGTCTATAAGGCCTTTTTAAATTCTTCCATGGATGTACGCTGCCGAAGCAGACGGGGTAGAGAATTCCAGAGGGTAGACACAGCATACATAAAAGCCCAAGCCCCTGAAGATTTTAAAGAAACCCTTGGAATCTCTAGCAACCCCTCTTCCACCGAGCACAGTGATCACTTGGGGAAGTAAGGTACCAGACACTCTTTCAAGTAGTCCAGGCCCAGTCCATGTATGGCTTTATAAATCAGAAGACCAGCTTTAAGGTGATCCACCACTTTATTGGCAGCCAGTGCAGAACCGGAGAAATATGACAGGCATGAGATGTACCCATCAATAACCAGGCTGCAGCATTCTGCACGAGCTGCAAGCGGTGGATATCAACCCCAGGAAGCCCTAGATAAAGGGAGTTGCAGTAATCAAGACACACGGTGACAAAGGCATGGACCAATGTAAGCAGATTGCTGGATGGAACAAGGTGGTTAATCCTGGTGATGTTCCTCAGATGGTAAAAGGATGATTTGACAACTGCTGACACCTGCAAATGCAGAGTCAGCTCATTGTCAATAATCACCCCAGGTTCCACACCTGTTCAGAAGTAGGGAGCTGGACACCTTCCAGAAAAAGTCCCAAGGGTAAACCAACTCCTGTACCCTCTATCCTGCGACCCGGGTCCACAACCATTATCTCAGTCTTCTCCAAGTTCAACTTCAACCAGCCTGAATGCATCCAGCACTGGATTTCAGTGAGGCAGCTGTTAAATACCGAGAGAGCTCTATCCTGGTCAGGTGGGAAAGATAGGTAGAGCAGTAGATCAACATCTGGTGTGTGCAGGACCTCAACATGGGGGCAGGGATGTGCATGCCAGATATTGATATCATGGTGACATTGCGTGTGTGTCCAGTGGACAGTGTGGTTGGTGGGTGCACAATGATGATGTCACGCACTGAATGCACCCATCCATGGGGGAGCTCATTATTTTGCAGTGCCAGCCTCAATGGTTGGGGGGGCTATGGGTGGGATGTTTGGAGGCACAACCCGGGTAGAGGTAGTGCTACGGGTGTGTGTGTGTGTCTGTCTGTGTGTCTCTGTGCTGCACATCTGTGGGGCAGTTCATTACTATATCTGTGTAGGAGGCATATCATGCTGTGTTGGTATGTGTGATTGTGGTGGTATGTGTGTGGGTGCTGTTGAATGTCATTGTGTCCACATGTGTGTTTTCATCAGATGTGCTGTGTGATGGTGGGCTCTGTGATGTGTGTGGTGTGGAGAGTGGTGTCACAGTGTGTGAGCTTTACATGTGCTGTATCATGTGTGTGTGGTTTCTCACTGCTCTGTTCTGTCATCAGGCCTATTCCACAGGCTTGTGGAGGATGGTGTACCTCGTGTGTGGGCTGGTGCCTGTGCACACCATTCAGGCCACATATGCATGGCAGAAGGTGTGGTCTCCATCTGCTGGTCCTCTATTCCTTTCATGGATGCTGTGCTACAGCTGTTATGGCAGAGTCCTGGAGGTGGCTTTGTGCCATTCCTGCATACATGTACTTTGTGGTCCCACTGTGTGGCTGTAGTCCATGTGTGAACCTTAATCCAGTACCTCCTGGGTGCTGTACATGTCCCACTGTTGGCTGTCCTGTTCCCCTCAATTGGGCACTGGTCCACCTGTGACCTGTGCTTGGCCATTGGCCACACAGCGTGGGGGTGGGTGACAGATCAGGTGGTGGTGATCCTGGCACCAGATGGACTATGAACCTGTTCATGAGATCCCCCAGTCTGTCCATCCTGTGACTCATAGCCCATACCTCCTTGGTCAGACCCAACAGCAAATCTGTATTGCAGTTCTAGGTTGCAGGCCTCTCCTGCTCCAGCTGCCGCACCTCTGCATAATATCTATTACCCACTGGGTGTGCACAGTCCATGGCTAGTCCGCTGACTGTGTTTATAGGCCCTCATTACCACTGTCCATGGGTCTTCCAGCTGCAGTCCTGCCCATGATAGTGGCATGATGGCATGGCAGGCCTGTGCAATCTCTGTTGGTCATGGCCATCAGCATGTCCTCTGTGGGCTGTGCCTGTCATGGTGGAGTGTGTTGCCTCATATAGCCAACACTCCCTTCATCAGCCTGCTCATCCTGCTCCTCTTTCACTTTGTCTAGCCCTGACTGTGTGTTTTTGAGGTCATCTCTGTCTCCATCTGTGTCCCTACCTCCTGCTCAATACCTATGGGAGATAAAGGCACATTACTCTAGATGTGCCATGCCCATTGTTGGTGACTGAGGTTGTGGTGCATGCACACTGGTGTCCCACCTATGCCATCATTTTCCTCCTGATCATTGTGGTGTCCTTCACTGTATGCCATTTGGTCCAGGCTGGGCATAAGTGCAATTGTGTTCATGCATCCTTCTGTGCTGAGGTCTGACGTGTGGGACAAATGGTTGTTAGTACTTGCATGGGATACATTCTCTCAGATGTCCTGCCCTGCCTGTGGCTATGTACCTGCTAGAGTGTCTACACCTTCCACCTCCCCATGGAAGCAGACTGCTGTGAGCATGTCAATAACCATCCTCCCCACTGGGGTCAGGGTATGTGCTAGGCTGGGTGTTAAGGTGTTCCAGCCTGGTATGCTGACCACACATCAACACTGCCACAGCAAAGACTATCACAGTGACATAATTCAATGAAAAATGTCAGGTCACTGTGATGGTCCCCGTGGACACCGACAGTGCATCTCCCAGTATGTCACCCACTCTGCGAGATGACTCTGACTCAGGGTTGTATATCTAGAGACTGGAGGTGTGGGGTGCAGAGCCCCCCCACATGGGGGGTTCGGGGGTGCAGCCCCCCAAAGAAAATATGCCAACCTCCCTGACAGTACAATGCTGACATGTCGGCTTCATAGATGTCAACTTGCAATAGGTAAGCCTTTCAACCTTACCACTCACCCCATTCCATAAGTAAATAAGCCAAGATGAGTGCAGTATAGGAGAATGGGGTGAATGATAGGGTTGATGACCCCAAGGCACACCCCTGACACCTGTTGGTGTGTGCAGGGTGATGCTGAGTGTTAGGGATGGAAACTCTTACACCACATTTCTCAACTTTTGATGGTGGGATCCCTATCTGATGCATTAACAAAGTGTTTTGCCAAGAATTGCCTTTTTTTTGAGAAAGTGTCACTCCTTAATGGTATCCATATTTATGTGTGTGCTCCATATATGTGTACATGTATGTAGCTATGGAAGCACATGGCCCAGAGGGCCCTGCACTTACATGTGTAGGGCAAGTGTAAAAAAATTGTCAGCATACCTGTAGCTATGTTATAACCCCCACCTGATGTATCCTGTACTGAAAAGTTTAAAATCCCAGACAAAATTTAAGTCTTCACAACAGCAACACCATTGATCCAAGGACCCACTAGGTTGAACATTAAGTCAGGAAGCCACACCACATTAAACTGGATTCTCGCTTCCAATCACTGTAGTTTCAAACTGGCTGGGATGTTTGTGGACTCCATAAGTGACCATGCTCCTATATTCAGCATCTGGAACAATAACCATCCCAAACCTCCACCCAGAATTATTTGGGCTCAGGATTATTCCAATTTCAATACCTGCTACTTTCTCAAAACCCTAGCAGTGGTGGATTGGACTCAAATCAAGCTAGCCCCCAATCTGGATTCAGCCCTTGATTTATTCATCAATAACTTCCTCTTGACTACAAATATGCACGCCCCAAAAAAAAACAAATCAGAGTCAAGAGACAACATTAAAGGTGGCTGTCCAGAGACCTTAAAAAACAAATGAGGGTGAGAGACAAAGCCTGGGGAAAATTCAAATCTACAACTCTAACTAACAATTGGGTGGAATATAGAAAATTGAGAAACATGTGTAAAAAGGAACTAAAATCAGCTAAAAGACAATACCTCCAGAACCTAAAAACTAAAAACCTTTCTGACCCTAAAAAAATGTTGGTCCCAAATTAACTCTCTTCTAAATGGGAACACCACCCATGAGCAAGTGACATAGTAGGAAATAGTGTCCACTATACCAACCCACAAGATGCTGCTAATGCACCAAATGATGATGCATTCCTCACTGATCTGGACAAATTTAAATATAATTCCTCTGGGTCCTCCCCTCCCCCCAGGATCATTTACAAGAGCAAATCCCTTACCCTAATTTTCACTTCAAACTTGCAACTAAATCTGAGGTCCTGAAATTACTAAGGAAAATCAAATCCTCTGGCTCTGCTGGGTTTGACAAGCTGGAGCCCAATATCCTCAGAATTGTAGCCCACTTTATTGCCTCTCCAGTTACTTGGCTCCTAAACAGATTGTTGTGTGAAGGCAAAGTCCCCACTGTGTGGAAAGTTGCCTTGTTCACTCCTATCCCTAAAGGTGGGAATATTGAGCTTGTTGAGATTTAGAGACCAATATCCATCCTCTGTACTCTAAGGAAAGTGTTAGAGAGGATTGTATACCAGCAGGTCCAGGAATATGTTAAATGGAACAATTTACTAACTGAACAGCAACATGGTTTTAGAAAAAATCATGGTACCAACATGGCTGTGATTACCCTTACTGGAGATATCTTCACAGTTCTAGATGATGATGGCCTTCCAACTGGTACAGTCTTTATAGACCTCAGCAAGACATTTGACTTGGTGAATCATCAGCAGCTTATCACTAAACTAGCATCTCTTGATCTTGATCTTCTGTCTACTCAGTGGATCACGGAGTACCTTGATGGCAGATCACAAATTGTCAGATGGCATGCAGAAAAGTCTGACAAATGCCATATCATGAATGGTGTCCCACAGGATTTGATAATTGGACCACTCCTGTTTTCCCTTTTTATTAATGATTTGCCTCAACATTGTGAAGGAGCCAAAGTAACCTTATATGCAGGTGATGCAGTGCTTTATAGGTTCTCCCGAGACACTGTCCAACTAAACTTTCTTGGTTAAGACCTTGGTCTACTTGAGAATTGGTTTCTTACTAATAAATTTGTTCTAAATAATAAAACAACTAAAGCCATGCTATTTGGCCCTAAAGGCCTGGGCCCAACCTGCTCACATTTATTGTCCCCAGCTCTTTCCAATGGCTCAAAAATTGAAGTGATCGGTTGTATAAAATATCTAAAAGAATACTTAGACCAAGTCTGCTCCTTTAAGGCCCAACTCAACCATCTGACCAAGAAACTAAACCAAAAGTTAAAGTAGGTCTATTATATCGCCTGAGTCCTTTCCTCACTTGTGAATCCAAACTCAGGGTTTCCACTGGTACACTCCTTCCAACATTGCTATATGGGGCCCCTTTACTACATTTTGTAAGAAGCTCTGAAATGCAAAGGCTAAAAACACTGTATTACAGGATAGGGCACTTTGCTGCAGGGGCACCACCACTGGAGCATCACTGCAAGGTACTATTATCTCTAAGGTGGCCTTCTCTTGAGGACAGATTATCATATCCCCCACTGTACCTTGCATTTAAGCTCCTGCAAAATGGCACCCTCTTACCCTAGTTAACACATTAGCTCCCAAAACAAATGGGAGAACACTAAGATACTCTGGCTGCCAGCTTCTCCAAGTCCCCAGTTTGAGGACTTTCCTAGGACTCCGGTTCTATGCTGCCTTCATCCCTCTGATCTGGAAGGGTCTCCCTAGTAGTGTCCAGAAATGTACCTCTATTGGGGGCTTCAAGAAGGGTTTTAAGACCCACCTATTGAAACTGAGCCTCTGCACCTGCTACCACTGAGAGTCAGCCAACTCCCTACTGCTGATCTAATGTCATTGGGACATCAATCTGACTTTGACTGCTTCATTTATAATAGTACTTCTTCTCCTGTTGATGTTGATGGCAATTAACCTGCCACTGTATCCTTGACTGAGTCAGTATGTCTATTGTGAAATGACATGTATGTATTTTGTTATGTTTATAGATGTATGTAATTAATTCTGGGTTGTCCCTGAAAAAAGGACTGTTTTAGTCTCAATGGGTCTACCCAGTCACCAAAATTTAAATAAAAATAAAATAATAAATAATTCCATGCCACAGGTGCGAAAACACATTTTAGCCAGGATTTAAAAAATGACAGCTGTGACATAAATTTTGTGGGGTAATAGAAAGTGTATGTTGAAATGCTGGTGTCAAAATATTTAAAATTTCCAAAGTGATGAGCATGCATAAGGAAATTACAATCAATGGTCATATACTCTGCCATGTTTAATAATTTTAATCCTGAATTGTCAGTATAGCCTTCTTATGACTCCAAGTCATGAACAATATGACTGTCATACAAATCCTACCAAAAGGTGATTTTGCCTACTGATAATGAAATCACCTTTCTGGTGGGAGTTGCATAATAACTGTCACATTGTTCATGATGCCCGAGAACCCTAACACTCACCACATTCCATTAGAAAATAAGGTGACATGATTACAGCATAGTATAATGGGGTGAGCGTTAGGGTTCTTGGGGCCAAGATAGCCCCTTCCCTCTGGCTGTGGGTCTGTGCAGGGTGAGGAATGGGGTGTTAGAATCGAAAACCCTAATGCCACATTTCTCTACTTTTGTCACTTTAACCCTAACTTATGCATTAACACAGTTTCTTGCAATTTATTTCCTTACTTTTTGAGATAGTATAATTGTTTATTTATTTTTCTATGGAAGTGCAGAGTCCTTTGGACCCTACACTCCAATCCCCCCATAGATGTGCATATGAATGTAGGTGTGGAAGCACAGGGCCCTCTGGGCACTGCACTTCCAAGTGCCAAACAACAGTGACCAAATTGTCCGCATAGCCATCTTATTACCTCACCTCATATACCATCGTATTACTGCACCTCATGTACTCAGGTAGAGACATATTGTGAAATGCAAGGCAAAACATAATTATGAGCTACTGAAATGCCATTCTGCACCACAGGTGTGTAAACACATTTCAGTCAGGATGTGAAAATGACAGCTGTGCTGTTCATGACATGGTGTGAAAAAATGGCTATGTTGAAAATTTGTCAGTAAAATATTGAAAAGTAACAAAGTTATGCATGTGTATCAGATAAATTTAAGAGACTCACATAACTTTGGCATTTTTAGGAATTTTTTCACCAAATTTTCAACATGAACGTTTTGGGACTCCACCTCATGAACACTGGCACTGTCATTTAATTAATCAGTCCTGAAATGTGATTTCATGCAGCGAATGTGCCATTTCATGCCACAGTTGCAAAAACACATTTTGAGCAGGATGTGAAAAAATGTCAGCTGTACTGTTCATGTGTTGGTGTGAAAAAATGGCTATTTTGAAAATTTGGTGGCAAAATATTGAAAAGTACCAAAGTTATGTGCATGCATAGGAAAAATTCAAAGGACACACGTAATGTGGGTATTTTTTTGTATTTTTGCACCAAGTTTTTTCTTTTTTTTTTAACTATTTTTATTCACCTTCAGTCTGAGGCATCTCTCAGAGGTGTCTACTCAACTCACCCCTGCTACTCCCTGCTGACACTCCCCCCAGTGATCCCCTCCTACAGAGACTTCCAAGCCCTCTGGATTTCTCCCCGGGTGAGGGCACACCACCCCTACCTTAGTGGCATCTTTCTGTGATTAGAGGGTCTGTCTCTTGTAGGTGGTGCCTAGGGATCACTTGGTATGGCAGTCCAGCATTGAGGATGTGCAGGTTGGTTCCTGAGGTCCTCATCGCCTCCTCATTCTTCTGGGGATTTTTCTCTTTATGTTGCCCCAGGAGTGCAGATGCGTCATGATGTCAAGGCACAATATGCTGACATCTTCTGACATTCCTTTCCCCTCTAATTGTGGTGCTGCATCCCTACTGTACTCCTGAGCTCCCTCAGGAGCCACTAGAATGTGGTACAATTCCCCAACACTCCCCAGTGAAGGGAGAGCTGTCCTCCAGATGCTCAATCCCCTCCCTACTGATCCCCGATGCCCCAGGCTCATTCCCGAACCCAGGTCACTGGCATGATGCGAGGTGTGGCATCCAGAGCCTCAACCCTCAGCACCACCGGGTTGGCTTTGCACCAAGTTTTTAACGTGGGCTTTTTGGGGCCTTACCTCATGAACACTGGCACTGTCATTTCATTAATCAGTCTGGAAAAGTGATTTCTTGCAGGGACCATGAAATCACCTTCCATGCCCAATTAATGAGATGATAAAGTGTTCATGAGGAGGTGTCCCAAAAAGGCTATGTTGAAAATCTGGTGTAAAGATTCAAAAAATTGGCAAAGTTATGAACCTAAGTTAAAATCACCATTAACAGCCATTACACGGCACTTAGCTTGATTCTTTAGTTTGCAGTTTGGATTTAAAGAGTGCAGATGTGTCCCGGTCCACAGAAGATGACAGCCCTTGACCTCTGGTGGTAAGTACAGGGTAAGGGGAGGTGTGGGGTGGTAGGTGCTCAATGGGAGGGTCGGTATGGGGGAGTGGGGCGACGGGGACAACGAGGGACCATTTTCTTTTTATTCAGGTGAAAAAAAAAAGATGGAGGAGATTGGTTTATTTTTTTTTCAAGTGTACATAAATAAAATAAAGATTTCAGGACACTGGTGGGTGGGTTCCCTAGTATCCCACACTGCTGAGGGGGTTAAATGCTGACACATGAATTGGGCCCCCCAATGTTGACACATTAATTAAGCAACAGGCTGTGGTGGCAGGGGTCATCCAACACCGCTGGTGGGCATCGTGGTGTCAGAATATATAAATTAAATACAGGCGGGAGTAGGTGACAGGAATTGGAGTGTTGGGGTGCCACTAGACAGCGGGGAATGGGGACAGTGATCTGGGATTGAGGGGGTTCCACTAGATACCAGGAAAAATGGGGTCTTCAGAACTACAGCTGAAGGCTCCTCTTGTTAAGCTGGGCACCTGGGATTTCAGGTACCCAGAAGAGGTATTTCTGGATGTTATTTTAAAAAAACAAAGGTCAGAATCTAGCTAAACAGGTCATGCTTAGCTAGGTTCCATTTTTTTTTTTTAAATAAAACAGGTTTATGTATTTTCCACATTTTTCAGTTGGTGGGAGAAAAAAATAAGATGGCAGCATGCAAACAAGAATGTTTTCCTCACGAAAAAGGATTATGGATCTTGCGAAACAGGAACATTCTCATGAGACTCAGTCCTTTTTAGCGAGATCAAATCAATTGTCTCAAAAAAGTAATCTATCCTGGGATTGGAATATTCATAAAGATCCAATTATTACATAATAGAGCTAAAAAAATAACTTTGCATCAGATTAATATTATTTCACCAAAGTTTCACTGTCTGTTCTACTACAAAAGTGCTTTCTACTCTATAAATATCATGCATAAATTCTACACCACCTGCCCACAAGGTGATGAGGAAAAAAATGAAAAAATGTGGATTTTTACTTTTTTTTCACTATCTGTATCTCAGAATCTGCACTTCTGACCAGAATTAAACTTGCCACTTCAAGACAACTACAGGACAGGACAGCACATATGAAATTGTATGCAAATCCGTTGAACGGGTGTAAAGTTATTAAAGTGAAAATTTGAGGTTTAACATTAAACATGTTACTGAACCATAACTATAGGGGCACAACTGTACTATTAAAATATGAATGCTTGTAATTCCCAGCTATTGCAGATACAGTAAGAGACCTGACATTCAGAGGAGGGCAACAAAGATGGTGCATGGATTGCATCACAAGTCCTATGAAGACAGGCTGAAGGAACTGAACATGTACTCCCTGGAGGAGAGGAGGGAGAGAGGGGATATGATAGAGACATACAAGTATCTCACAGGGAGGAACAGGGTGCAGGAATACACTATTTTTTAAGCGAAAAAGATGTCCCAGGACTAGAGGGCATGGGATGAAGTTGGAGGGAGGACGATTCAGAGGAAACATGAGGAAGAATTTCTTCACAGAACGGGTGGTGGACAAGTGGAACACCCTGCCAGAGGAAGTGGTGGGGGCTGAAACAATCACAGGATTTAAGAATGCATGGGATAGACATAAAGGAATTCTGGAGGTCAGGGGTAAGGGGCAACAGACTTCTAGGAAAACATAAACTGAACTTACAAGCTCAAATGGGCAGACTGGGTGGGCCATAGGCCCTTATCTGCCGACACCGTCTATGTATCTATGTATCTATGACATTTGCTGTATGTACTCAATATACAAAAATGTGAAGAAGCCAGCAGAAAAATGACATTTGGTCTAGATAGTCTGCTTGTACTGCAAGGTTCTCAGCTTAAGATACTGGCTTAATTCTCCATCCCCAAACTTCTGTACTTTTATTCCAGCCCTCCCTTAACCATTATTTCCCCCCCCTTACTCTCTCCCAGCCTCTCTTGAAGCTACTCACCATCTTCAACAAGATCACCTCTTCCAGCAGTGCATTTCAACAGGCCACCAATTTCTCCATGAAGAAGTGCTTCCTAGCCTCCTTCCAAAACCTTCCCCTCAACTTATGACTGTGTTCCCTCATGTTTCAGTTCCCACGTTGCTTAAAGAGACCATCCTTATCCACTCTATTTATCCCTTTCAAGTTTTTTAAGGTCTCAATCATGTTCTCTCTCTCTCTCTCTCTCTCATACGTGGAGTACATGTTCAGGGCCCAAAGTCTCTCCTCATATTTTGTACCCTGCTGGCCCATGATCATCTTTGTTGCCCTCCTTTTGACTGTGTCCAGCAGGATAATGTCCTTCTTAAGGTATGGGCACCAGCACTGCATCCTGTACTCCAGATGTGGCCTCATTACTGAGCTGTACAAGGGCAGAAAAATCTCCTCTCACCTGCTGTTGATATCCCTGGCAATGCAGCCCAGCATATTATTTGCCCTTGCCTTATCTTTCTTACACTGCACAGAGTGCTTCAGGTCACTAGTGATAATCAGTCCCAAACCCTTCTCCTCCTCCTCTGATGTAGATACATGGACCCATCCCAGGTTGTACACACTCCTGGGGTTCTTGTCTCCAATGTGAATAACATTGCATTTATTTGCATTGAAACAAAGCTGCCAAATCCCCGACTACCTCTCTCCTTTTTCCAGATCTCCTTTAGGTCTTGTAACCCTTACACTGTGTCCATCCTTCTGCAGAGCTTGGTGTCATCCAAGAATAGGCACATTTTGCCCTTAACACCATCCCCAGTATCACTGATGAAGACACTGAACAACACTAGTCCTAGCACCAAGCCCTGTTAGACCCAACTGGTCACCTCCGTGGTGCTAGATTACTCACCCCCCACTTTGGGTCCTGCTTCTCAACCAGTTTTCTACACATCTTGTCAACTTCTTTCCAACATGAGATCTGCCAACTTCCTGTTCAACTTCTTGTGGGGTACAGAGTCAAAGGCTTTGCTGCAGTCCAGGTAAAGGAAGTCAACCACTTGGCCCCTGTCTACTGTTTTAGTGACCCTGTCAGAGAAGTCAATCAGATTCTTTTGACACAGCTCCTGCCATAATTCTGTACTGCTTCACATCCTTGAGACCATACTCCTCTAAGTACTCTACCAACCTTTCCTTAAGTATGATCTCCATGAGATTGCACACAATTGAGGCCAGACTGACTCTTCTGTAATTCCCTAGGTCATTCCTGGGACTGAGCTTATGGAGGGGCACTACATGTACAATTGTCCAGTCCTGTGGTACTATGCCTGACTGCAGTGAACCATTGAACATTGAACAATTACAGATGAAATTCCACAAGTCACAGATTGATCCACACTTCACAAATTGTGCTAACTTTGCAGATTAATTTCATTGAGGGAATTTCATCAACTTCTCACATCTTTACTCACACTTCTGTATCGCAGTATTGGTGACTAGTTTGCTGTTGATCTTTTCTCTGAGCTTGATCAGATGTACTTGTTGAAACTGTTTGCCCCAGACGTCTTCCTTGTTCTTCACAATGACAATTTCCATTAAAAAGAGATCCATTTACTTCTTTTCCAGTCAGATCTTCTCCTGCACAACAACTTGCATTTGACCTTTTTTGTGTCTGAGTCATTGTCTTCCCACACAATATCTCTGTGAGTGCCCCTAAGTCCTTGTCGTTTAATTGCAACAAGCACACCTTTTTTCTAGGTGGGATTCTCAAATGACTTGCATTCAAATGATAATGTTTCTCCCTTTTTGCTTCTTTCCTCCAACCTCATTCAGATATTCCTGTTGGGTTAAATGTATGGATGTAGCTTCCACAACATTATAACAAAATTCCACAATTTTCACACAAAACTCAGTACATTCTGTTACATTATGTTGCCATTTTTACTGCTTAGAACTTGGCCTTCCTTTCAGCGAGATTAAATAGTTGAAATACACAGTCTTCTGTCAAGTCTAAGAACCTGTCAAAAGTTGTTACATTGTGTTATTTAGTTTTATAGTAGCAGCTGTTTCAAATTTTTCAATTTACTTATTTGCTAAGTTTTGTTAAAATTGTTTAAATACTGTGTTGCTTACACTCCATCCTATTTAATGCTAGAGTTCCAAATATTGGCACACATAATTATGTGGAATAGGGATTTGCATATGCCAACTCTAGTGAAGTGATGATGAGTTGTTTCAAATTTACAGTACATGAATACAACTAAAATGATATATTTCAAAATGTCTTGAAGCAGAATTGTACTTTCTTCCAGATCCCTATGATGGAATAAAAACTTTGCACAGCACTAACAGAAGTTTGTCATGCACCATATCATAAGACTTGTTAAAGTCCAAATAAACCATATGCTGTATATGGCCCAGCCCTGCCTACCTCCCTGGTCACCTCTTCTTAGAATGTGATCAAACTGACTTGGCATCATCTTCCCCTCATAAAACAATACAGAGAAGAGATGAGAACCTTCACATCAATCAAGTAATCCACTATTCTGTTTTGATAATGGATTTCAGGTCCTTATCCAGACCTAATATCAGATTTACTGCCTATAGTTGCCTAGTCCAATATTGCTCCCCTCTCAACAATGAGGACAACACTGGTCACTTTCCAGTCCTCCAGAACCACACCTGTATAGACAGACTCATGAAAGGTAATTGCAAAAGACCATGCCAATTGTTCTTTTATCTCCACAGTGATCCTAGAGATGTACCGACCCTTCATCAGGATTTATTTGGCTTGTTCTTTGCCAATTATTCTACTACTAGGGTTGGTGTGAGGGCTGCAGGATGCATCATTGTTATACTTGTTGCCATTTGCACCTTCCCAATGAGCACTGCCCCTGATTAAGCCCTTTGGTGAACTTCCATGGTGAAGTATCCATTCAGTATATCAGCTATCTCCCTGACTTATGCATAGGCTCCACCCCTTCCCTGTTTTCAGGGGCTCAGTTACCTCCTTCACATTCTTCATTCCGTTTATTTATTGGAAGAAGTTTGTGTTGTCTGAAGGTTCTACTGCTATCTTAATTTCCAAACCCTTGTTAGCTTCCATAATTCTGTTTTTGTTGTCCCATTGTTCTGCTAGGTATCCTGCTTTTGCATGGAGGCAACCTGTCACTTTCTAGCTGTTAAAGACCTGCATTGTGTGTAGCATGAATGTTCCAGAGTCTATTTTTATTGAAAGGTGGCACTTCTTGGTCCTTTTCCCCTCATCACTTATAGGCTGCAGACCTTTGCAGCTGTTTCAAGCACCATCTCCAATAACCCCACATTTGCTTTTAATTAGCCTCATTCAGCCTCTCCAAACCCTTGGCTATCAAATAAATCACCATGTCAACATCTTCATTTTGAATATTCTGGGTCCTGGTGGCTGAAACCTAAATATTTTTACCTGTTACCAGTTAGGAGGTTACCTGGTTATGGGCACTTCCTCCCAATCAGCACTTGTAGTTCACACTTGAGATGACCCCATCCCTATTGCTGAGAATAAGGTCAAGGATGGTTTGCTGTGCATTAGTATTCTCAGAAAAGCATTTTCCCTTGTGAATCTTGAAACAGTTGTGTAAGAATTTGGCAATACATTTAATAGTGTCATCAAAATTAATCAATTCCTCACCTGAGTATTCTGAATAATATAATTTTAGAGAAGTGTTTACACTTACATTTCTCATACCATCTACATTATAGTCGAACATGCTTTAAGTCCTCCATTTACTTTATGCCACACTTCTATTCAATTGACCTGTTTGGATCTTTAACATATCTCAATTCCATAAATTTAAAAAGGAATAGGTACATATAGCACCTTGTTAGCATGAATCTTAGATTCAAATTATCCAAAAATGTCAAATAATATTCTGATTCATGTCTCATTTTGAGTTTTGGGAAACAGATTGAAATTTTGCTTTCTTTTACTCTTAACATATCTATTTATCTAGCTACATCTTTCAGTTGCATTTTTATTAATTTTTTATGTTGTTTATTAGTTACAATATCTTTAGCATCGCCATTCCACAAGTGCATCATTCCAACAGTTTTTAGTACACTAACCACAGTACTAAACTGCTGAGATTTATAACCCTTTGCTTCATAAACCATTTTGTTTATATAATCCACTGAAATTCTGTTACCTGACATAATCTTTACTCAGTCAACCAGTCTCACAAACAATAGAAGAGAAACCAAGGGTTATCTTCACTAAGGTATTTAAATTGAGAGCAATTCTTGCCAGAGCCATTATGTGGCAACCAAACATAGATGTAGAATTTGGATCCTCCCCTCCAAAAATAAATTGAACTAAAGATGTGGGTGTTGCAATACTAATAAATGTGTACAGATCAGCAAGGCACATATGCACCCAGTAATTATGAGGTTAAAGTGAGACAGTTCACTGAAGCGTTACTCCATTTGTGGTCTGCGTTGCACTGTGGCTCTGCATCACATTTTATGGTGGGTACACCATACAGCTTCTGTGGTTGTAAATCCAGGAGCATATTCGTGCACATGTGAATGGCAATATTTCCAACGCACTTTCTAGATGCACATCAGTCTAATCCACATATGGCTCAGGTAATGGGTTTGGAACATGATGCCTCTTTAAAAGTGGTGGCAGCATAATCTGAATGTTGCTGCAAACAGAAATAAGATGGATAGTTACTCTTAATAACCTACACCCTACTGAACTTGATCAATTTCAGACTTTGTGCAACTCCTATGATTAAAAAAAACATTTGAAATGTTATTACTATTATTTTCATTTTTTTCTTTACTGATCCATCAAGAGATTACCACTTCTTTGGTGGCTGCTTTCACAATGTGTCTCTTAATTGCATTTTACTTTGCTATATAGTCAGTGCATCACTCTTTTGACATACATATGCATTAATTCATGTTCCCACTTTTTTAATTTTTTCTCGGTTTCCTTCATTTACCTTTTTATAAATCTATTGTCCTATATTTATATTCTTTTTCACCATCCTGCTCATTCTTGGCATTTACTCTGCCACTCCCCAACCTGAAAAATGTAATGTTTGGGTTTTTAGAATTATTGTAAACAGACATGTTAAATGAGGGTTGAGCTGACTATGTACAGTAAGAGTAACAGTCTTTCTTTAGACGGCTATTTAAAATATTTGGGAGCTTTCACTGTTTACGATTTTTTTCCTGCCATTTTTAGTTTAAGAATACTTATCTCTACCGTTGTGGACATACAATACCTTTTACTTTGTTAACACTTCAGCCTTATTGGCATTAATTACTAATGGTCCATTAAGTCTCCAGCTTCAGAGGGACTGTCATCTAAATTTTATTTAGCTCTGATATTAAAGGTATTTTTTTCAGTACATTAAGAGAAAAGATTATTAGCACAATGCCACTTTGAAAAGATTATTAGCACAATGCCACTTTAACACACACTGTATCTTGTGTGACCCACTGGGACCCCTAATGACTTATTTTTGTGTGCTCTTCTGCAACTTGCCTATGTTTACTTGCTCTTTGAAATGCCTGTTATGTATGCTGTTTGTATCTCACCTGTACTGTTCCCCACTGTCTTGCTTCACAAATATATTGTCTCCCCTCCCTGCGACGAGGTGCCTTTGTAAATGAGTCTTTGACTCAAAGGTTTGTAAATTCGATATATGAATTAAATAAATAAAATAAATAAATAAAGTTTTTTACTATTTAAGTTGGGGAGGTTGCCAACAAACCCCACCACCTGAGAAAGAAAATGTGTAACTGGAAGAGCTGTGACATATGTTGGCTTCCTTCTTCTGTTCCAATGCTGTGAGTACTGGTTTAATATATTTCTTGAGGGCAATGTTTTTCACAGCATCTCCTCTCTCTGCAAATGTGCCAGTATTCCATGTTTCCTAAAGCATGTGGGTAGAATCATTAGCCATGAAGGCCCCCCACCCCAGCACAATTGTCTTCATGAATTGGCAGACTTTCCAGTACACTATGTGTATTTACCAATCTTGATGAGTTGACTTGCAATGTGGCTGATACTGTGCACATTGCACTCATTCTCTGCAGTTAACCTCATATGGGGAAAAATATTGTGAAGAAGTGATCCATTTACCCTAAAAAAAAGTTAACCTCTGGATAACCAACAAACCCACTATGACATTCTTTATTTGGACTGGTTAAGGCACTGTCTGAGCAATTGTAATCATCCATATCACCCATTCCCATCAGCAGAATTTGATATCCCGTGTTGGCAAGTACTATAAAGACATCTTTGGGAAGTGCATTCTGAATATGTATCCAAGTCCCACATAGACAGACAGTGATTGCAGGGTTAGTGGAAGTATAGTCTGGCATCAATTTTATACACAGGACATGTGAAACTCTAGTGCCCTATAATTTTGTACCAACAGATATGCAATTGTTTTCCCCCTCATTAATATTGCCTTGAATATACATGCCACTTGGATTTTAAAGACAGCAATAAGCCAAAGGCCCATATATGCTGTCCAATAAATTTTAATGGTAATAATCAATCAGCCCCTCCAGTAATAAGTATCCGTCTGACCTGTTCTTAAATATATTAAGGGAACTGCTTGCCATATTGTTCTCCAGTAGGGAGTTCCATACTTGAGCAACTCTCTTGGTATATAACCTCTAATGTTTTTCAGTTTTAAATGTACTGGGTAGTAATTGCCTATTATGTCCTTTAAGTTGCTAGAAGGCTTAAATCTGAAATTCATTTCCTACATCAAATTAGTATCCTTTAACATTCTGTAGAACAGTAATAAGTCACTCCTAATCTGTCTGTCTGTTGTGCAATGTATTTAATCTTAACTCTTTCAGATGTTCATGATAAGATAGTCCCTCTATCCCTGCAATTGCCTTGTTAGCCTTTCTTTGTATTAATTCTAATTTTAGAATATCACCATTATCCAAATCCGCCTCCCAAAAAACAAACAAAAAAAAAAACAGAGTAGTTATCAACATAGGGCCTCACATAGATGTTATAAAGGATCTATTGATGGTGTGTAGTACATAGCTACATTTCTTAAATATCTCTGTGCACTGGCCATAAGACTTGGAATCATTTGCGATCTTAATTCCCAAGTCTTTTTTCTCTTTTAGTTTCCTCCAATACTTTATCCTGCATAGTGTATTTAAAGCCCAAGTTTCATTTCCCAAAGTGCATAATCTTGCACTAGGAAATATTGAACAACATACCCCACTTATCTTCTCACCTCACTAATCTGTTCAAGTCCCTCTGTATAATATTACAACAAGCAATGGACTCTACTCTGAAAATAGCAGTTCCATTTATACTTCTGTACATCTTTCATGAAAAGTATGAGTTTGTACATGTGTTGGAAGGCAGAATTAATAAACTCAGCTGTTTGACATGTTTTCAGTATTGATGTTTTCAATTAGTATATTTGCTCTAATTTTTTTCTGAAATGTGTAAGATTCAATAAATTGACATTGAGGGTTTTCCACACTACTGGAATGCACTGTTGCCTAAATGCTCAGATAGAGCCCTTTTCAGATCTGAATCCCTGCAGTGTATTTGTCCAGAATCTGAGCTGGCGCAAACATGAACATTCCAGATTAAAAACAAGTGTGCCTAGAAACCCTAGTCATGCTTAGGCAGAACGTGGCTGGGTTACAGACATCAATGATTTAATTATCATAAAATCAAATTCTCCACCATTTTTAAAATTAACCAGCAGCAGTTACATTTTTCAAATGCATTAAGTGCAAATATATAGTGTTATTGCTAATGAAGTTATTATTATGACAATTGTATGAATACTTCTTTAATAATTAATATTTTTAGGGTTTGATAAAAAAAGCAGTAACTGTGCAGATTGTCCCGTATTCCCCCCTTTTCCCTCACAAAAAGACAGAGACCATTGTATGTTGTTGTGCTCAGATTGGCAATTAATTTATTTATACCATTTCATCATCTTTTATTATTATATCTTTCACAACTGCATTTTATTGCATCCATATATCAATCTCTGATCATCCCTTTTTCTTCCTCTTCTCGTTCCCCCAGGTGAAAACCTGGTTGCCTTCTTCTTCTCTTTTCCTGTTAGGTAATGGTGAGAACCGAGACCGCTTTTCCTCCTTCAGCTTCTTCTTCTTTTCATCCTATTCCTTTTTCTTTTCCCCTCCCCACCTTTCCCCCTTTTTCTCCACTAGCCAGTCTCCAACTTGCATTGGATGACTGGTTTTCCCCTCAATTTAGGGTATTGTTCCTCCACCACTTAGGGGACCTCCTTCCTTTTCCTTCTCCTTCTCTCTTTTTTATTTTTCATCTTCCATTTTTTGCATGTCTCCTCCATGCTTCTATAAAACCCTTCATTTCTGTATTAAACATATCTATGGCTAGGTCTGACAGATGCATGCCGTCTGATCTGTAGAAATCCTCTACCCACTCTTCCACACCCCACAGTATTACGTGTCCTCCCATTTTCCTTATCAGTGTTCCTCCTTCTATTTATCTTTCTCCTGGCCCTATCTACTGCACTATGACTATGTTCATGTCTCCAAACCCTTCTTGGGATCATATCTGACCTGGCATGGCGTACCCCTGGCCACCACTGCTGTATTTTCTCTAAGTCCCTTTTCACCTGCATGTATGTGTCCACACATGGCTTACCCCCAATGTCGTTACCCCCTAGATGTACAATAATTAGGTCTGGAATGGGTCACCCATCCTTGAATTCTTTCAGGGTAGGAAGCAGCTGTGCCCATCTCATCCCCCAGATGCCGCTTCAAACCAACCTACATTTCCTCACATCCTGGTACAGCTGTTTTCCCCCAGCCTTTTTCTCAGCTCTCTTTTCTGCCCAATAAATGTAGGAGTGACTGCAGATCCATAGTTCCATGATCCTCCCTCTTCCTATAGGGTTTAAGCAAAATAAATATTGTATATATGGTCTTAGCGTCCCTTTTTCGTATCATACCTCTATGCCCCCCCAATGTGGCTCTGTATCTGTAAAACAAAACACAGGTGACACGTTAGTCTCCATACTGCAGTGCTCAAATGTATCTCTTGTAACTGGCAGACCACCATACTTGTGACCTTCTTTCCATCTCCATCTACAAATAATCTCCCTGTCCTATTCCCATGCTCTACAGTGTAAGCCCACAAAGCCTTTACTGGGCACACTGTGTCATCTATGTGAGCCTTCAGGGTTACCATGCAACCCTACCCCCCTTGATCCATCTTTGACCTCTTAATCATGAGTTTATCTCTTTCATCCCCCAGCTTATATCTTCCCATTCCGATCCCCCTTCTTCATCCTTACTGCCATGACCCACAGACTCACTCACTGTCATGGCCCCTGCAAACATTACCAAATAGATTGTGTGGAATAGCTGGGCCTTGGCTTTCAATCTGCAGAGTGCCAGTAAAACCCCTTTTAGTTTTGCAAGCCACCACTCCCCTATTGGTCTTCTACCATCCGTAGTTCTCTGCTTTAACCTACACCACCCTTGCATCATTCTTCTAATGAACATTGACTTTGTCGGGTCCTTCCAACCCTTCAGGCTGAAAACTACACTAATCCCTGCTAGATAGACCCCCATTGTGTTGTGGGCTGTTCCTCTCTGCCCTTTCTCTACAGTGAACTTCCCTAGCTGTTCTTCTGAGAGTGACCTACTTACCTCCTTGTGGTGTGTTGCCCCGAATGTTTAAAACACCCACCAGACCCCCTTGTAGGCCCTCAAGGTCCATGGTACCCATGAGCTTCGAAACCACAGTTCACTCCTTCTTGCCAATGTCCCAGCTGTTCATTGGTATGGGTGTTTTTTGCTCCTCTGGTGTTGGTGCCAGTCTCCAGAAACAATCCAACTGCAGACGGGATAGACTGTCAGCCAGAGTATTGTGTACCCCTTCTATGTGTTTGGCTCTGAATGACATATTCAATTTCAAGGCCCTTAGCACCAGCTGTCGCAAGACCTGCATGACCATTTCTGACCTGGCTCCTCTGTTGTTTAAAACCTCTACCACTGACTTATTGTCACACCAATATGTCACCTTCTGATTCAGCAACTCTTCCCCCCAAACCAGGGTGCAGGTTGAAATAGGCATGATCTCCAACAGTGTTATATCTTTTACTTTTCATCCTTCACCCAGTCTGTAGGTCACAGTTCTGTGAACCATCTGCATCTCAAATAGCCCCCCATGCCTAGGCCTCCAGCTGCATCTGTGTAGAGATCAAGGTCCATGTTTTAAATCCATTCCTCCTGCCAGAAGGAGCAGCCATTATAGATGCTGAGGAATTCCTCCCAAACTTTAAAATCATCCTTGACTCCTTCTGTCATGTCTATCCAGTGGTGTGGTCTGGTCACCCTGGCTGTGGCCCTTGCTAACCTTTTTGTGAATGCCCTCCCTTGTCCAATAGCCCTGCACGCAAAGCTCAGGTGCCCCAATACTTGTTGTACCTGTTTTAGTTGTACTCTTCTTCTACTTGTATGTATCTGAGTCAGCTCCTTCAGCTTCAACATTTTTTTGTCTGGCAGCCTAAATACTTGACCCAGGGTGTCTATCTCAATTCCCAGAAATTCTAGAACCTTACTGGGTCCTTCTGTTTTTTCTGGTGCCAAAGGAACCCCTAATTCTCTGCACAGCTCTTGAAAACTGGCCAACATTTTTTCTGTCTCTCTCTTCCCACTCTCTATTAAAACTAAATCATCCAAATAGTAAATGACCATTTGTAACCAGTTCTTTCTTGAAATATCAACTGTAAACAGGTGCCAAAAGCCTCAAATGTCACTCATGCTATGGAACATCCTATGGGCATGGTTTTGTCAAAATAGTACTGTCCCCCGATTTTAAACCCCAACAGGCTCCAGTCTTCTTTCCTAACCAGAAGCAACCTGAAAGCAGACTCTATATCTGTTTTAGCCATCCACACATCTGCAGTTGCTCAGATGATCTGGGCTGCTTCTTCTAATGTGGCATGTCACCTTACTATATTCTTCGCTGATAAAATCATTCACTATATCTCCCTCTGGAAAGGATAGGTGGTGAATCACCCTGTGTTCTCCCTGCTGTTTTTTGGTACCAAACCCAATGGAGAAATCCTCATATTCTGCAACGGGGGGTTATCCTATGGCCCTTCTACTCTACATGCTACCTTTTCTTTCCCTATTTTTTGTCTTAACATTTCTTCTCTCCCTTTTACTGAACCCAGATTGGTCGCCTCTCTAGTTTGCCTAGGGCCCTCACACTGCAATGAAAAACCTGTGTGAAAACTTCCTCCAACCATCTCTGCCACTTGTCTATCCAGGTATCTTTCCAACCAATATTCCCATGCCTCTATCCTTATGGAGGTTCTTGCTTCTTTAAATTGCCTGCTTGCCTTCTTCCCTTCTCCTCCACCAAAGTCCCTCACATTGCTCATTGCCTGGCCTTGCTGGTCAGTAATTCTGACTTCCTCTACCTGCATGCCCCCTGCCTCTCCCCCTCTACTCCATGCCTGCCCCTTATACCCCTGCCCTCACGAAAAAGCTGTCAACCTGTTCCTTGCACCCCTGATCCTTGGGCTCCCTGTACCCATGTCATTCTGTATCTGCTAGCTGGAAATGTTCCCCCTCATTTTGAGCATGCATGCTGAAAGTGGCATTGTGGCCATGCACAAAAGGCCCTATTGTAACCCCAGAAACATCTCTGGGGCATCGATCCTTTCCTCCCCATCTCCCCTTCTGGCATGGACTGATCAGTGACATAGTCTGTCCACAAATCTAATTGCTTCATGTCCCACCTTACATCCCCATATGTCGCCATTCTCTGCCAAAAGAATTTGTCATAGTATATCCACCCCACCCCCCTTTTAGCTTCACCCTCCTTATTATCAGGGAGTACATGATGAGTGGGATGCCCAACTCTGGCTTCTTCTCCAGAACCATGGCTGAAAATGTGGTGAAACCTGCAAACCATCCATCCCAAGTCTAACCTTTTGTGAATTTGTCCTCCTCCTTCATACCTAACAAAACTACTGCTGCTGCCATTTCACTCTTTCCTATATTCTCTGTTTCTTTGTATTTTGCTGCCACTTCCCTGCTTACTAACATGAAAATATCCACTTATTCTCCCTTCCATATTTTCTCTTTTGTGGCCAGTGGGACATGTTCCCCTACTCTCATCCCAGGAGCTCCTATCTCCCTTGTTCCTTTTCCCTCTTTCTCCACTCCTCCTTCCCTTTCCTTCATCACCTCTTTGTCTGACCTAATCCCTGCCAGTGCTGACTCCATCTGCCCCTTAACTCCCTGTCCCAAGTGCCAAAATAATTTGGCTTATATACTCTTTGATGCTTTCACCCACGGAACCATGTGCATTAACTGTGGCCTTATCCGTTCCTTGTTGCCTGTTGTCCTTCTGATGCCCAGGTATGTTTTCCTGTGGTTGCACTAATAGTGGCTGTGGAGGAACCACTGTGCACAGGGGATCCAGTCTGGGCTCCACTGGGAGAACCACAACCTGGTCCTGGGGATGTACTGACTGTACCAGGTCAACAGGCTGCAGAGCTACTGGACTAGCCGCCCTGCAAGGTACCACTATCAGTGGCTGTACCCTGATTAGGCCATGAGGCCTCTCAGATGGCCATTTTCCTCTGCCCCCTTATCCTTCCCTGCTTTCCTTTTCTCCCTGGATCTTCCTGGTTCCTCCTCTTCCACCATCTCCCACGTTCTATTGGCTTTTCTGCCAGCTCCACTATAGCCCTGTAGGCGTCCTCTTTCGATGGCCTGTTCTTCTTTGGTGCCATGTTCCTTGCTTCTTGAAAACTGTTAAGATAACTGAAGAACAACAAAAATTCCATTATTAAACCTCTGTTTTCAGTTGTCCTTTGCATGGCCAGGACCGCTTTACAAGAGACAGTTGATTAATAGTATCAAAACGCGCCTTTGTCAACACTGAACATTTAAGCCCGTATGTCAAATTATTTATGCACATCCATCTATGCTTTAGGCCCACACTAGTCCCCCAAACGATATGCATTCTCTCTCCCATGCCTGTAGAGATGCTGTAAAATTGCAAAAAACTTTATTTAATGCATTACACCCGGTCCTCTGCCTGGGGCCATCCTTTCCGCAGCCCCCTACACTTCTTCCACTGCCAAACCACAAGGAAAGACCTTTCCCAGGGTGATCTTACTGCTCCTACGGCCCCCGTGGCTTCTACACCAAGTGCGTGATGTGTGTTTTTATCCCAACTGCACAACTGCCCAACTGTGCGATTCCCAACTGCCCAACTACCCAACTGAATGATTGCCCAACTGCATGATTGCCCAAATGCCCAACTGCATGATTGTCCAACTGCCCAACTCCTACACCCCCCGTGGCTTCTACACCAAATGCGCAATGTGCATCTTTATCCCAACTGTGCAACTGCCCAACTGCCCAACTGTGCGATTGCCCAAATGCCCAACTCCTACATCCCCCTGTGGCTTCTATGCCAAGTGCGTGATGTGCATCTTTATCCCAACTGCGCAACTGCCCAACTGCACAACTGCCCAACTGCGTGATTGCCCAACTGCCCAACTACTGGATTGTGCAACCTCACATTGCAAAAACAAATATTTTTTTTTTTTAAATGGATGGTACTCGCAACCGGCAATGCTCGATTGTGCAACCGTGCCCCTGGGCAATTGCGCAACTGCACATCACAATTAGGCATGCACGATGTGCCTTTCCTCACCAGGCCTCCCACTTGCCCAATGTGTGATGTCACACCTCATGGCTTTCAGGCTCCTGCAGCCTTCTCTCCTTCTCCCAACCACCATTATTGGCCTTGCCAACCACATTTTCCTGCTGCATTTTTTTTTAACATGTGTGATGTGCATTTCAAATAACCACCATTCTCAGCATAGCGCAGTGCTCTAACCACTAAGCTACACAGTCAGCCCAATCGCTCAACTGCTCATCACAATTTTAACATAGATGTGCATTTTAAAAGAAGGCCTCCCACTTCCCTGGCGTGTGATGTCACACCTTGTGGCCTCTTCTAAATATCATCGCGGGCTCTACTCGCCTTCCAAGTTTAAACAACAGACTTCAACCATGCATCCTATTATTGCAAACTCCACAAAAGGTCTTTACTTCACCAGGTGTCACCTTATACATATGCTCTCTGCCTTTCTCGCACACTGGAATGATCTGTATACAGTTTAGTCCCCTGCTTCCAACCGACTCCCCTCACCACATATTATAGACCTCTGTTTCTATTATAATTTTATTTTAAATATTTTTTTTTACAAAACCCATCCTTTGTTAACACAGCTGTGTGCTTCTTACCTGCTTTATTCTAGTTCCCCAAACCTCTGCTCCAAAATATTGCCTATCTGATGTGCTGTAGTTCAGTAAGATCAAAACTCCAGCAAAAGTGGCTGAACCACTCCTGTGCTGCCCATTATGTACTTCCTTTAGCCCCTCCCCTTCCTGTTGCCTGCATATTGTTCTGTCTCCCTGTCCCTCCCCTTCCCTTCCCCCTCCACCTCTGAGCACACCATCTTCAGGTAAAAGGAAGGGGTGCACCAGGACAACTTGGTCTGCCCCTTAAAGGGCAAACTCCATTGTGGACCCATTTTCATGAATTTGCAAATTACTACTTAAGTGGATTAATTATGATGAATAAAAATGGCTTCTAGGGAACCATGAAAACAATTAATTGAAAGGTGCATACTTGTGGTTATGTGGGGGAAGAGCTCCTCCCCCACATCCTACTTAAACACGCAGGCAAACCACTGCTCTGCTTAGAGAGAGAGTCACACTCACTGCGCATGCTCCATTGTGTGCCCGGGCTGGGTTTCTCCTCTCTTCCTCCTGTTTCTTCATGCCTCCCGGTTAGTCTGGACCCCCCCATCTTCCTGTCCCCTTGCTTCCTCATTCCTGCCTGCTCGTTCCTCCCCCTCTTCATTCCTTTTGTTTTTTTTTATTTTCTGGGCGTTATTCTGACCCCATGCCATGATATCACTCAGTTCATTCAGCCAGCTGCTGCCTCTCGACCCATTCCTTTACTTGCAGTCAGTCTTACCAGTGACTCCATTTTGGCCTGCATACCACTGCACTGCTCCAACGCAGCTACTTTGTTCAGCATCCACCTGGCCCTCTCACTTGTGCCTCCTGCCTGTGACTTCCGCCGTTCCTGCTCCCATGTGCTGCTTTGTCTCAACTCCTCCTTATGACCATCATTCACCAGGTGGCTGAGCTTCCCTTGTACACAACAGTGCTACCAGATTGTACTGGGAGAACATTACTGGCCAACCTGATTCTAACTCTGCTTCTCTACTCTAAGATTGGCCATGCTTGTGTCAACAGAGCTGCACTGCACCTCAACCTTGTGGCATCTTTTCCTGTCAAACTGCCATTTATTATTCTTATTGCTTGCAAACTCTATACCTCAACCTTACCTAAAGGGATGGGTAGCAACCCCTTCAAAAATAAATTACAGTCACGGAGCTAATCAATGTTGGATCATCATGGGGATGGCTGGGGCAAGACAGAGAACTGCAGACTTAGACTACACAGTAATCATGCCACCTGCTGCAGAAGCACTTTCAACTTTTACTTCACTCTATTTTGTTATTGGACCTTATGTCTGGATAACACTTCTGGACTGTGTGTCTGATTCCATATTTTGGTGCTGTTATCCTTTGCACATTTCAGGGACAGACTGCTTGTGTTGACACCTCCATTGGACCTACAAGCAGCAAACCAGAACATAGCAGCCAGCCCATTATGTAACAAACTATGTAAGCAATAATACCCAACAGGGTGGGTGGTATTGAGCTATACCGGACAGCCCAGGGGTGTAATGAGGCCCGATGCAGCAGACGGAGGGCCTTATAGCCCCTGGAAGGTCTGGTATAGCACTATACCACCCACTCTGGAGAGTATTATTGCACTTAGAAAATAGGCAATTAGTTAAGTAACAATACTATATAATAAATAATTACTCTGAGCCATAAAGTTTTACATTTAACAGTATATTTATTGACAGGAGAGAAAAAAATAGTCCCTTTCTGTTACATAACAATACAGATTTTCATGGATTTTACACATGACAACTGTACTGCTCATAAGGAGGTGTTAAGATGGCAATGTTGAAAATCTGGACTGCAAACATGAAAAACATGCAAACCTACGAGCATGTGTAGGAACTGAGCAATGCACGCTCATAAAACGGTCATTTTTATGAATTTTTTCACCAAATTTTCAACATAGCCATTTTAGGACCTCTGCCAATGAACAGTGTCACTGTGATTTTCTTAATCTGTCCTGGACACTGATTTTGTGCAACAACCGTGCCATTGAGTGTTGCATGTATGTAAACAAGTTTTGGGTGAGATGTAAGAAATGACAGTTGTACTGTTCATAAGGAGGTGTGGTGAAATGGCCATGCTGAAAATCTGGAGTGAAAATATTGAAAATTCTCAAAGTTACAAGTGTGTGTAGGAACTGCACAATGCACGCGCATTAAACAGTCAGTTTGGGGAATTTCTTCACCCAATTTTCAACGTAGGGTTTTTGGGGACCTACCTCATGAACTGTGACACTGTCATTTCATTTATCAGTCCCAAAAGGTGGTTCCACGCAGTGACCACAAAATCACCTTTCGGGAATGAATAACAAAATTTCAGTGTCACAATTCATGAGGTGGGCCCCCAAAAAACCATGTTGAAAATTTGGTGAAAAAATTCCCAAAAATGACTGAGATATGCACTAAAGTTGTAAATTGTCCATTTATGTCATTCTACAGCTTACTGGCATTTCTTCAGTTCGCGGTTGGCTTTGAAGAGTGCAGATGTGTTCCTGATCCACTGAAGATCATCGCGCTGGGCTCCGGAGGTAAGTATGGGTTGAGGTTGGGGTGTGGGGAGGTGGGGTATGCAGAGTGTGTGCACGGGCTGGGGGGTAAAGAATCAATGAGGGAAGGTTTTCTGTTTTTTCAGATATTTTGCATTCTTTTTTGACTATGGAGGACTTTTGCCACACTGGAGTGGGCTCCCAGCATGGCATTCAGACATTTGGGGGGGCAGTGAAGACAGCGGGGGATTGGTCACCCCCATTGGAAAATGACATTTCTGCCATGCTAGGGTTGGCTCCCAGTGTGGTATTCAGACATTGGGGGGCAGTGAAGCTGGCAGGGGATTGTGGACCCCTATCAGAAAATGACATTTCTGCCATGCTGTGGTGGGCTCCTAGCATGGCACAGAGACATTTGGAGGGGTCAGTGAAGCCAATGGGGAGAGTTGGGAACCCCCCATCAGAAAATGACATTGCTGCCATGCTGGGGTGGGCTCCCAGCATGGCATTCAGACATTTTCTTTGGGGGGATCAGAGAGGTTTTTTTGCTTTGTGGGGTATTACACTTGTAGAGAGGACTGGATGTGACCAGGAAAGAGCTGGGTCAAACTCCATAGGACAGTACCGGTATTTTCTTCATCTTCCATACTGCAGGTGAACGTCCATCTGCGGTATGGAAGTCTAAGAAAATACTGATGCTCGCATGTTCAGTCCCAGTGGTACACATTACATGCTGCCAGACTTTTCAATACTGTGCGATTTTTAAATCAGAAAGCAGTTATGGCACTAACATTCTGTATTCAGCTCCCAAAACTGCCTGTTGGTTTATACTTTCAGTAGTAGGGGGTGTAAGAACGGCCTAACCACTATTTTTCCTGATACCTTAACGAGTGAGGCAAAATGGTGGATCCATTTACTGAACATTCGAGGTGCCCACTGATTAAATTGGTAATGGGGCACCCTGAATAGGCTCTAGTTTTTATGCGTGCTCTATTGGAAAATAAATGAATCTTTCCTAAGACGCTTCAACCAGTAAAATTAATTTATTTTCTGAGACCATTTTCTAAGAAGAATACGGACACCTCTGAGACTTGCAAGGCTTGCTGTAAACAAATGAATGCAAATATACACTTCCCAGCTTAATTAATTCAATACAATCATCTGCTTAAATGAATTCCTTGCATGTCAGACACCATAGATAATGTCACTGGAGGTCATTGGTGTTAATTCATATGACACAGGATTTGCTATTCTGGGTCTTATCCTTGCATCATCTTCTTCTGCCATCCACTAGGGCCTCAACTTCGGCCTCTGGAAGCATGCTGTGCTAGGTAGCCTTCCATGGTGGCTCTGGTCATGCTAACCTACATGGGGTCTAGCTTGATTCACTTCTTTCCTTCTGCCTGGCCTATGGGGGGTCTGGCCGTACTTCTGGTCATGTGAGGGCCTTCCTAGCATGTTTCACTACTCCTTGCTGCCCTGCTCATGGGTCATGGTTCACTAGCCTCGTGGGCCTAGTTGCCACTTTCAACTGGGTTCCATATATGGTCCAGCAGTTCCTTTTACTCCATGCATCGGTCTAGCTGGTTACATTACCACTGTCCTTTTTGGCTCTATTTATACCAGACACCCTCACTACAAGTCACTTACTTGTCTGACTTCTCAGGATTTGATGCACCACCAGTTATACTTCACCTTTGGTCCACTACTCGGATCCTGGATCCTGCAGCCCTCACCTTGCTGCTCACACGTACTTTCACATGTTAAGGATATGCTACTTCCTCCTACTGGATCAATTCTCTATTACATCTTGGACATTCACCTCAATTACCTCAGCTCCATCTTGTCATACTGATTCAACTCCTCGGAGTCACTACTACTGTTTCATTAGACCTCCCAGCCAAGCTCTACTACATACTACATTCCTTATCATAAGTTTAGCAGAAGACATTGATCTACTACAGTTTCAGGATGCTTATTACCTCTGGTCATGTTGCCAACTCGTCCACCCAGGCCTCTTCACTTCATAATTTGTACACTTGATCATCAGGATACAACAGTCTACAGCACCCTTCTGCGGCTCTCATACGTATGCCTCAGTATATTCCTACACTGCAAAAAATTGATTCAGGATTATGCTACCATTTACAATACCATTTGCAATCTATTCCTTACTATGTCGCTACTATTTCTGCATTGCATGTGTTCGACATTACTATTACTCTATCTACCACTGCTCTACAACCTGCCTCAACCCACTGGGCCAGAGGTTCACTGCATTGCACTTTGAAAGACCTGCACCCCATGAGCCCAGAGATCCCTTGAACTTATATTACAATGCCATATTCACCTGCTTCTATGACCTGCCTCACCCATTGGGCCTGGGGGTTTAACTACTTCTACTCTACACCTGCCTCGCCCAGCTTAGGGCCTGGAGGTTCACATATTCTACTCTGTGCCTTCCTGCCGCTGTGTCCGAAAGCCTTAGGAGCTCCCTTCACTATGGACTCACATCTGGATTTGTTTAGCCATTTGTCATCTATTCTTTGGATACCTCTGCCTTGCCTCTTCATTCATATGACTTACTACTACTGCACTCCTACTACACTTAATTCTGTTTATCCAGAAGATTTTCAATCTCATGATTTGTGCTCCAAGGCTTCTTGGACCCTGTGACACCACTACTCATTCAACTTAGCCTCTTCAGTTATCACCATTTATGACTCATAGGCTCGACTATTCAGGCTTGTCAGACTATTCTCTCCAAGTCACTTCTAGCTACTGTACCATTCTGACTTTCGAAACATGGATATCTACATCGCTATGCAACTATTTGGCTCACCAGACAAAGCTCTTTGATTCCTGCACTATTACCATTTCCTTCTGCTCCTCGCTGTTTACCGTACATAATCTATGCGATACTACTCCTCTGCTACTACGTCTGCATCATGCAGATTTAATTACTACTACTACTGACCTACATACAGGTCCATTTATTTACACTGTTTGGTCATATTACCTGCTTTACCCTTACAGAGCCTAGAGGTTCATCAAGACTAACTCACTTATTCTATAACCTACTTGGCCCCTCGGGATCTGGAGGTGCATCAAACTTATGTCTACCTATCTGCCCTACGATCTATACCTAATTTACTTACCTAACTCCCCACTGCAGATTGGAGGCTCCTACTGCTCTGTCCTCTCTAGATCATGCAGCATGTGCCCAGTCCTGCACTTCATCACCAAGGCCTTCATTTGCAAAGCTTGCCAAATTGAACGTGAACTAACTGTCCTCTGCCTCTGGACATGGACACTTAGCCTTTTAGTTACTGGTTCTCCTTGAAGACGACTTCCTCACCTGCTGGAGCACTTCATCACTGCAACTTCAATGCTTCAAATTATGAAAGACCATGGATTCCAGTCTCCTATCATTCTG